>JAPMOR010014755.1:245523-267170 GCA_026543865.1 Argiope aurantia | reverse complement strand
CTGTTATAGTTTCGAAGCAATTTTATTCTGTAAAGCGATTTATCAGCCCGGAAAACTGTTAAACTTTATACATTTGTCAATATTTTGAATTTATTTGTCACTTTTATAAGGAAATCAGTGGGAGTGATCTCCCAAAAACTTTCTCGCATAATCTCTAATAAACTTGTCATTCCAAAAACCGCTTTGCATGACAATGGGGTACAATAGTTATGAAACATTAACTTTTGGTGTCAATTTAGAATTTTTACTGCATCTATAGTATTGTACTTGGCGAGTTTTTTGCCGATTAATCTCTGGCATGCATTAATAGTATCCAAAAAGTCTAATCGGCATTTTAGATATGTTTTTCCTAATCGACTGACACAAAAATTTATTCAAAAGTTACATTTATAATCACAAATTTAATATATTCAATTCACTGCGCACCATACCAAATTTAATGTGTTTAAGTCATTGCGTTTTTGAATTATAGCATTTGCATGTTGCTGAAAGTACAGATTGGCAAACAGTCAACCCTTTGTTGGTTTGTCTCCAGCTTTAACTATTGCCTCAACTGTAGATCTTAAATCTGCGTCATCTGAGTCAACTTATATTCGAACAGCCGGACAGACCGATTTCCTCTGAACACATTTTACTCAAAATTTGATAGATATCTACAAATTTAGTGTAAAGACCATATAAGAAATTTCAACCTTCGAGCTCAAAGCTTTTTTTGGAGTTTTCTTTGTCAGAGATAGACAGACGGATATTTTCCAAAAATGTTTTTTTTTTTTTTCGAAAACTCAAAGAGGTCTAAAACGTGGAGATTCGTCCACATCTCGAGTTCAAATTTTTTGACGATTATTATACTTTTTCTACATTATGTATACTAGAAAGTAAAAGTAATAAAATTATTAAACATAGTTCGTTGTTTCTTTATGATTACAAACCATTTTTGGATTTTAAACGCAATATTCTCAAGACAAAAGTAAGTAAATATTAAAGCCAAATAAGAATTTAAGTGACATCATTAAAAAGGGGAAGAAAGGGGCAGGCTACAATTTTATCAAAAAATTAATTCAAAAATATTTCAGTGTCCAAAAAATTTTGTGGGTCGGGATAGCCTGGTTGGTAGGGCGTTGGATTCGCATCCCTTGGGTTGTGAGCTCAAACCTCGCGACCGAAGAATCCCCGTATTGGTGGTAGCTAGTGCACGCATAGACTTGTCGTGATCACAAAATCCTCCATATCGATAGTAATAACACTGGGGGTACTGGTTGAGAGGTGATTCAGAATTGAATTACGATCTGTAGGTTGAGTGAATGAGATGCATAAATGAAGTCCACCCCGTAAAAAGGGTTGTGACGCATGAGTAGCTAAAGTCATACTTTTGCCGCTACTGGAGCAAGAGACCCTATCTCGGCTTAAAATCGTTGACCTCGTCAGCGGACTTGTCTATGACAAGTGCCACAAGAGATAACAACAAAATGTGTAGCATGTTGATTCTCGGACTGTTTGTGCTTTTACTTTTTATTAAAATAATGAATAAGTATTTTAAAATCAGTAAAATTGTTTTTTAGTTGGATTTTATTAAAATTATATAAAAAATATTGGATTTTTTCGTTTTTGTTGCCAATTATATAATTTTATCTTCAATTTTCTACGGTGCCTGAATACTTTTAGAAGCCGCTTTGTGCACAAAGTCCACCTAAGTACATGCAAAACAATTTAAAATTCTGTGCGAAATCATTATTGAGTAAAAAGAGACAGAAATTTTAGATAAGATTCTTCTTTTTTTAGATAAGAGAGAGCGTGTCTCATTTTTTAAATCCGGAAGTCTGATCTTGAAACTCTTGTTATCATTACAATTTCACCGAAAGTATTACGGTGACTTTTCGGCCTTGTTAAACAAAAACAAACACGGGAATTTCTTTTATAAAGTAAATGATTTGTCGAAAAAATAAAGCAGTTAGTGTTTGCCATTTATTGAATAAAAACAGTATAAATTACATATTTTACAGTTCATAAAAATTAATTACGATCTTTTTTTATTTTATAAAATAATAGATTAAATTAAGATTATTGAAAACTATTTATAATTAATAATATTAATATTTAAACAAGTTGGTATTTAATATCAGGATATTTATGCTTTCATTCGACTATATTTTGTACCATCAGAATTAAAATTGAATTTTTAAGCAGATATGGCCATTTCTTCTATTACTGACAAAATGAATTTTATTTATTTTAAATCTAAATAAATTGGGAGATTTTTTTTTGTTTGTTTGTTTGTTATTACGGAAGATATGAATCCGATGTAAAATAATTCTTGGGCTTTTTTGAGTTTTATTTCTCATATTATGCACTATTTTTCAGAAATATTAATATCCTCATTTTTAATAAAGCAATTTAAGCATGATAAAGTTTTTCGTGTTTTATAAGCAGAATTTTTTCGCTTACAGGATGCTACATGAAAATATCAAAAAATTCCGTCCTCTTTTAGTATCATAAAATTGTTCCTGGTAAAATCTCTTATTTTATTTATGTTAATTCGTTATTTTTGATCAGATGTTTGCATTATTTATGTATGACTAATAGAAATAATTCACTTTCGAAATTAATTGCCAATCTGAATTAATCTATTCATCACAATGGGCAATACATGAGGGAAAAAACAGTGGACTTTTAAATTTTGATTATTCTATAGTTTTAAATTAGAGCTCGTATGAAGTTTTTGGTGTAATCAGACTGATTATATAATATCTTTCTATTAGATTATATATTATCTTTTTTTTTATATGTTGACGTATTTTGTAATCGGATTCAAATTTAAATCTCATGTATGCCAGACATCCTCTGCGATAGTATTTGCATCTATTTTTCTGTTTAATTTTTCTTTGTATCTATAATGGTATAACTTAATTGAAGTAACGGATTTCTAATTAGACAGACTAGGCAATTGCCTAGGACCACAAGTAGTTCGATTTAAAAAAAGTTATTTCTTTAGTTGCCAAATAAATAAGTTCGTAAAAATTTCAAATTTTATGAATGATAAAATTTCATTAATATTATTATCAAGTGTGATCGTTCAGATTCCTTTATGTTTCCTTATAATTACTTAGTAATTATAATATTTGTAAAACCAATCCTATGCTTCAGTAATATTGAGGACAAATGTGGAGATTATTTCTATAATTGGTGTAAATTATTGATATGTTTCATGAACGTAAAAGTAAGTCAAAATATTTTTAATTGGCTAAGCCACAATTAAAGAAAAATTAACTTCAACAACTCATTAATACGACATTTTAGAGGGACTTTCTCAATAACAAAACACTTTTGAAATTTCGTTTTAGTTTCTCGTTTTGCAACTTAAAATTGACAAATATTTTCGAATCAAAATCCTTTGTATTAGATTGCTACTAAATGATATACTCATGAAAAGAAAGAAAATAAATATGCAAACATATTTTTATGATATTTTTAAACGATAATTTGCTAATTGTATTTTCTGAGCTAATATTTAATAATAATGAATATTTGAATAAATTCTTCAAAAATATAAAAATTTTCGCTTCTTTTCAAATGTGTGCTAATTATAAAATTTATATTTTTTAAATGAAATTAATAATCCCTATTCTATTTCATTTTAGATGAAATTTGCGAATTCATGAATTGCAAATTGCGTTAAAAAGTAGATTAGCAAAAAAAAAAAAAAAAATGTAAAAAAAGTTTTTAGACTAAACTTGAACCTGAAAATTCCTCCTAGAACTATACTCTCTAATAATAAATTGTTCTTAAATTTAGCCTGAATAAACAATAAATTAATTATTTACTAAAGCGCAATATTTAGTTTTTTATGCTTTCATATTAATTCGGTTCTTTTAATATAGATTTTTTTGGGAGGGGGGAGGCGTTTGCAGCTGTGTGAAATATCAGATTAGTATTAAAATTTTACAAAAAAAAAAATGTTGGAATGAAAAGCATTAAATCTGTCATGGCCGCAGGCAATTTAAATTTACACTTAGGGCACAGTTGCTAAGTTTATTAAGCCATATCATGCAAATATCTATGCAAATGACATCAGAGTCGCACTGATAGCGAATCCGCACGTGACCTTGAATGTCCGGTGCTTCGAGAAATGGATCATCTGTGTTGATAGGGTCTGTGTCAAATGAAAGCGAGCGCATTGTTATCTGGTTACCAAAGGGCGAGAGACGCTTCCGCGTACGTAGCTATTCAAAAACCAGACAGATACGTGGTGTCTGGACCTGATAGAATTTGTTTTTAAAACTGCCCTTATCTACCACCCCATCGCTTTCCAAATTCACGCTTTTAAAATTTTTTTAAAGCAGCCGTTTCCGAGTGCTTCCTGCTGAACCACATTCGCGTTGCCACTGTGTCAAATAGTATTTTTAGCTGCTTTTTTTACGATATTTAAGGTTAAGGCTGTTATCTGAAATTGTACAAGAACTATAAATACTTAAAATGTGAAAACTGTGATTGTGTAAATAGAAGATAAAATGTTGCAATGTAAAGTCCTGACAAACAGTAATGTTTTAGCTTTAGATTAAGCTTGTTTAAAGAATTTAGAGATTTGTATCCAGTTCAGATTACCAAATTTAAGTAGAGTAGGTATGCCTAATCATAAGTGAGAATTTAATGTGCGCATAAATTAGGTGCAATTATACAATCATCAACCAAATCCAAACAACGCGTTTTGAAGTTTAAGTGCTGTAAAGAAACAGTCGAATGGTAACTTTGTTTCAAAACTACTTATTCCTCTATAAGTACTAAGAAGTATCTATATGTATTTTTAAAAAACTAGCAGGGATATATCCTTTAAATTTTTTTGAACTCAATAATGTATTTTTCTTTCGCCTTCTTTTCTTTCTTCTTCTTGGTTTTAAAATTTTCTTAAACAGAATAAATGACACCAGAATAGTACTATTTTCACTTAAATACAGTTCATCATCGAAATTGTCATTTGCTTTTGCGTGGAATATCGAATTTAAATCTACCATAATTATAATTATGGTAGTTTTAAATTCAATATAATCAGAACTCAGTTCCAAGATCATCAATTTTTGAATGGCATAGCCAGTGGCAGATTTGCGGCCCCAGGCAGTAAGTATATAGTGCGAGGATCTTTTTTCAATAAACTGGTCAATTTAGCTTCATATTCCAAGACATTTTAAATTTAATCATCTTCATTTAAGGACGGATGTACATTTTTTTTATTTTTATAATTTAGTGAAAATATATATGATTTTATTTATTTACTAATCGCCTCAGATGATCAGTTGGATCACCTGGAATATTGGTTACATTTGTTTTGCATATATATCCTTTCGATGTAACTTCATGTCAATGATTTTTACTAAATTGTTTGACAATAAAGTCGTATAATTTTATCTGTCTGACTTTAATTCTATTTAATGTGGTTATGGAACTTTCTCATGGAATAGTTCCATAACATCATAAGACTGTTATAAACGAAACGAAGAGATACGGATCATCTATCTTATAAATTTCGGGTTATTGTAACTACACTTTTTATATTCTTAGCTGCTAAATGATGAAAAAGTGGAATGTTTGTTTTTGTAACACATTTATACTGTCACACACATTGGTAAATGAAAAAAGTATTTTATCATTTTGAAGCGAATTTTTCATTCCATAATTTTTAATTCTTCTAAAATTATAAGAATTTTTGGATTGGTGAAATTCTGATTTCAAAAATGCAAACTTAAAATAAAGTCCTTGTATTTTTTTCTACCTCTTCATCATAAGAATAGAATAATTTATAGTTATTGAGTACATTACTATATTCCAATAGTTTATGTAATCATTTTTATTAGCTTTTACACAAATTTCAAAATCTGGATTACTGTTCAAATTTTTCAGTCATAAAAGCAACTACTAAATATTTCTTGTATCCTTAACTCTTAAATTACTTTTATTGCCTGAACTGTACTTTTTTTTGATAAAAAAATATTTCAAATCTAATGTTTATAAAGAAAGTAAAAGGTAGGAGAAACTGTACAAAAATCTAGAGGAAAATTATAACTCTCGCTACTAGCTCTGTTAATTGAAATAATTTCATGTAAAATGGTAAAGGATACAGAAGAATAAATAATTTTTTTTCAAGAATAACATTCATTCTATTGATTACTTTCTCATATACGTACTATACAGGAAGTATTGTAATCATCAAAAAATTCGAACTCGAGATTTTGACGAATTTCCACGTTTGACCCCTCTACTTCAAAACGCGCATTTATGGAAAATGTCCGTCGATCTGCTGTGACAAAGATAACTCAAAAACGCTTTGAGCCAGACAGTTGAAATTTGGTATATGGTCTTTACACAAAATGTGTAGATTTCTTTCGAATTTTAAGCGAAATCCGTTTAGAGGGAATCTTTTCTGTTCAACGTAAGTTAATTCAATAACTACAAAACGAAGGGAGTTAGACGGATAAAATTTTTCGCGTACATATTTAATATTCATAGTATAGATGCCTTGAAATTTTTAACCAAATCCAACAGATAGTCTGTCAGTCTACTTTCAGAAATATGTAAACACAATAATTCAAAAACGTTATGACTTAAATGCATCAAATTTGGTATGTAATTTTATGACTACAATTGTGACAAATTTTGGCTTTAATCGGTTGGGAAGAAAGTGTTTAAAATACGATTTCGACTGTTAGATACTATTAACCACATGTAAGGAATTAACAGCCAAATGTCGCTCGATAAATTTAGTAAAGATACTTAATTCAAGCCAAAGGTTAATATTTTGTAACTATTGCACTCTAAACCGTGTAAGGCTTTTTCTGACTTACATTAAGTCCACGGTTTTTTACGGAGGTGCGGGAAACCACTTTATTAGACGATATGCGAGAAAGTTTGGAGAGATTGCTCCTACTGACTTTATTTCACAATACTTCGGTGTAGAATTAAAGATTTTTATAAGTCAATCGACGAAGTCCTTGTAATGCAAATTGTAAATCTCTGAGACCAAATCTCCTGTCAGACTGAAATACAATTCAACTGTCTTTGATTTTCACTAACCACTTTAAAAAATCCTTTTTTTATTATTTTACTTAATTATTTATTAACCATACTTTCTCACACTTCACCATTATGATATTCCGAATAGCAGTAAAGAGTACGTTATATATCTTGGTAAGTGCTTAACTTTCATCGATTTTATGAACATGTTTAAACTTCCAAACAGATACACGTATGTGAGAGGTACACTACAGAAGAGTTTCATTTTATAGCTTTTTACCGCAGGACACTACAAAAGCATGATTTTGTCTCTTTTTCAACTCTGTTCGGAGATTTGTTAGCGAATGTTTGGAATTTGAGGTTTTAACAGAATACTGCTGTTTGTATTTCAGCGATACACGCGATCTTCGAAGCAAATGTTTGTCGCAGTGACCTCCCCTTAAACTTGATTGCATACTCTCTGATGAAGGTGTTATCTCAGAGTAGGCTTTGCATGGCATTAGCTTACAATAATCATGAAATACTAACTTTTGGCGTGAATTTAGCATTTTAGCTAAATTTAACGTCTGATCCTTGGGTAGTTTTTTGAGATTACTCCCCGGCCTGCGGTTAACATTATCAAAAAATTGAATTTGTGTTTGAATCAAATTTTTCCCTACCGAATGAAACAAGGAAATCTACATAGAGCAACACTTGTAGCCACAAAATAACGTACCAGATTTCATATATTTAAGTCATTGCAATTTTGAGTTATCGCGTTTTTCATGTTTCTAAAATTAGAGACAAACAGATGATCAACCCTTTGTTGGATTTCCCTCAACATTTGGCAGATTTTTATGCTATAGATACGTAATCTATGTTCTGTTTAACTAACGTTCTTCGTTTTGTATTTATCATGTTTACTTTTATTCGGATAACCGGGCAGACAGACTTTGTCTGGGAAAATTTTGCTCAACATTTGACAGAAATCCACAAATTGGATCTGAAGGCCGTAAGTCGAATTTTATCCGTATAGCTCAAAGCGTTTATGAGTTCTGTTTGTCACAGACGGATGGACATTTTTTTCTAAAAATGTGTTTTTTGAATTCAGGGGAGTTTAAAACGTGGTGATTCGTCAAAATCTCGAGTTCAAAATTTTTGACAATTATAATGCTTTTCTCTATACTTCGAATACAAAAAAGTAAGAAATTAATTATTTAAAAAATAATTTAGTTGCAACCAACAGAAACAATATTCATTTTAGAAACAATAAAAAAAGTTACATAGATGGGAATATCTAAGACAGCTGGCAAACGCTCTTTTGAAAGGATACGTTGAGTGAAGAACACTCACTTCTTTACAAAGCGAGCTAAAATTAAAGTGTTGAAACGAAACTCAGAACTAAGTTTTGAAAAAGTGAACAATGTATCATCAGGCAAAATAAAAAGATGAAAACCTGGAAATATGACAACCACGCTACAATCGCAAGCTTTAGTTATGAGTTTTGACAGAAATTTATTTGTTTGGTGCATATTAAGTATTTTGTTCGGACTGCAACAATGCAATGAAATGAATATGAAACTTGCCTTATTTTTTATGCCTAAATTTCAGTTTTTAAAAACACTTTCTGTAGTGTTTCTACAATTTTACATTACAATTAAATTGGCGCTCTACGGGCCAAATTGCTTGACTTAGAGCTATCTTGGAAGTAGGGAATGTGCATCTCAGAGCGATGTTTTTAATTTTAATTAAGATTTTAATTATTTAAAAATTAAGCTCAATTTTTGCGTTTTTCCGTGATAACTTCCGAAAATATTCTCGCAAGAAAATGAATTTTACACGTTTCAAAATTTTTAAAATCATTTAAAATTTTCTTTTAAATGATATCAAATTAATAATCGTGGGAATTTTTATTGAGTATTGAATAGCTGTTTAAAAATATTTTTTTACCTAATTTCCAATAATAGATTACATTGTTACCCTGAAATTCAAACCCTTTCATCAGTTGAAAGCTATAAAAGAAGGATTTAATATCTCTGTAGTTTACAAGACGGATAAAAAATGAACTTTATAGGATAACGAGAAATTTTTTTAGGATAGATGAACCGTACTTTTATGTTTTAATAGCGTCATGGTGTCATGGGACTGGTCTGTATTAGAAATATTCATGTGCACAATAAAGTGAACTTAAATAAGACAGTTAAAATAACACAGGTTAATTCCAGACAGTTTGAAGGAATCATAAACATGAAGTTGTATCGACGCGATTTATCTGAAATCAAATATGACCAACATACCTGGAGAAATCAGCTAACCGCCTATGGCGATGAGAAACGGTGAAATTTTCTTTAATTTCTTACGAATTGAATATTTAATTTACTTTTGAATTCCGAAAATTTGACAATTTTCTTTTTTCCTGTCTTTAATAATGAGCAGCCAAATTTTGTTTGAATTCAACCTGTGTTTTAGAAGAAAACGTAGGACATATATGCATATATATTCAGAAAAGCCTTTATTTTAATTCAGACTATCATTTCCATGTAAATTTTCTAATTGCTATTTTCCTAATCATTTTTAACTGAATCATTGGTCACTGGCATTACTGCAGTAAGAAATCGTTTGTTGGAAAGCAGCTTTTACGTAACTTATTTTCCAAACGCTTACAGAAACGTGGAGAATTAAAACTTAACAAATACAAAGCTAGAAAACTGGTGATAGGTAGAGATTTCTCTCCAAACAGATATGTTGAAATCCCCGAAAAAAGTTCAATAATCGCAGACATACAGTTTTCTGTAGAAACTTTCGAAAAACTCTTAACATATTTGTCCGATCAATATATATATATATTTTTTTTCGAAATACAAAACTATATCTATTGGAGTTCTAACAATTTGTGAATTTAACTGTAATCAATCATTTATGAAATTGTTATAATAGTATTTGATAAATATCTTATTCTCTAAAATTTTTTACTGTTATTTTTTAAATGCTTTTTTTAAAAAAAGGATTAAACAGTAGTATTCGCTTGCTTATGAGTTTCTTTTTTATGACTTGCCAAATTTCATTCATTTCGTAAATCGAAATTTTATAAATTCCATTTTTTTTAAGTTTAAATTTTTACATTTACGTTTTTAGAACTAAATTTATTCTTCCTTTGTTCCAAATTCTTTTTTTGAATGTATTGGAGTTTCGTTGGATGTATGAAATGCAACTTTATTAAAATATACTCAATTCCTTCATTCCGTACTTACCAAATATATATATTTATACTATAGGCAAATTAAAAATAAAAACCTTTGTTTTACAAAATGCTATGATATTGTACAATGTACCGATTACGCAATTAAGATTCAACTACTGTTTTGTAATTCCAGATTCATTATCGAAGATTATGCCAGAGTTCGTGTGTGTACCAGAGATTATTTGCCCTCTGAAATCAAATTTACAGAAATTGTTATAGAGAAGATTACAGAAGTTTTTCAGTAAGGCTACATGAAAACAGAGACTCATAGTCAGAGAAAGAGGACAACTGGCTTAGCAGAAGCGTCGCATTATTGGAGGTACATTTAAAAAGCATATTTTAATAACAAAACATTTGTGTATTAGGCAAAGTGTTACAAAATATATACATACAGTTATACAGAAAATCATAATAAAACAATTACCCGTAGTTTATCGCTATGTCATCTCATGATCACAGACGCCGTGTGAAAGATCGGATTATTGAAGTGCTGATTTATAGAGATTTCATTGCACTTATAATACAGTAATTAATTTGGGGAAACTATGTCTTCCTTTTGCGGAAAAACATTCTTTTGCGGAATCGGCATTTTCCCCAAAGAGTTGTTTTGAAGTTGGTTCCTTATTTCTTCTCCCTGCACTTCAGAAATAATCTAGCACTTTCCATAAAGCCCGATATTTTTAAGTGTTTTTTCAATAAGCCCGAACTTCACTTAAAATATTCAATGTTTTAATCAAATAGTCTGGTTCTCTTCTTCTATTATTGTAATAAGTTCCGTCTCATTAAGCAATAAATATATAAAAAATTGTTTTCTCAAAATTTATTCTGGAATACTTCTGATCTAGCTTTAAGTGTTTTTTGCCTTATCATAATTTTAATTTTCATTTTAACACTTTGATAAGATGAGCAATAACAAATATTGCGTCGTTACAGTTTAATTTTGTTTGCATTTTTAATTCAAACTGGCGACCAGCTGGTTCACCGGGAATATTTTTTATATTTAATTTCATATAAATCGTTCATATATAACTTCGAGTCTTTGATTCCATCAAATTGTCAGACATTAAAGAGCGTATTTTAATTGTCGTATTTTAACTGTCTTTCATATGTTCCATCCATTCTGTACATGAAACTCCCTATTAGAAACCAGTCCCATGACATCATGGCGCTGTTAAAAACATAAATGTGCGGCTTAACCAATTTTCTAAATTTCGCGGTATTTTAGCATCACTTTTTTATTCGTCTTGTAACTAATTATGCAGATACTAAACAAAAACTTTTTTCTTTAGCTTTCAAGAATGGAAGAAAATGGCACAACTGAATATTTTATAAAATAATGAAAATCAGAGCATGCGATGCTTTGTTGAAAAATAACTAAATTTTTTTTTTTAAATGCCAAAACTGAGGGAAAATTTATGCGATTGTTGAGTTGATACAACTCAAAAAGCAATTGTTTAAAGATTCAACAGTGTAAAAAAATTTTTGTGCAATAATATTTTCAGATGCTATTACGGAAAAATGCCACTATTCAGCTTAATTTTTAATCAATTAAAATTTCAACAAAATCTATCCAAGGTATACATTCCCAACCTCCAAGGTGCGTCAACCCACACAAAGGCACAGATGCACATTCACCTTTATCTTTAGTAGAGATTATATCATTAAATCCATTTTTATAATCTGTTTTTACGAGTAATAACCGTCATAACAGCCTTTTTTCGTTTGATAGTAAAAACTCCATAAGCAAAACTTATGACTGTCTAATTGTTAAGCTACCATTTTACTATTACTTTAAGATTCCTGAGGAGCATAATGAACACTGAAATCATTTTATTATATTAATAGCCGTCTTTGTCGATCAGCTTTTCGCTTAATATATTAATAATATTTCGCAAGACATTAATGAATATCATCTTATCAAATAAATGAAAATACAATTTTAAATTACACTTGAGCAATAAATATGAAGCATTCTGATTCGATAGATACGCAAACAAAGGGACGAACAAGAATCACGAAATTGGTTCAGGTATTGAAGTTGGGAATTATGTCAAGGTTTTATTTCGAGACGTTTGTTGATAATGAAGGATGGAAGTGGGCAGGTAACCATTGAGAAGGATGGATATAAAAGTCACGAGCTTTCAAATGAAATAAAATTTGGTGAGATTGGCACAGTGGTTGAAATTGGGGAATCTGTTGGGATTTCCCTCCCCCTTCTTTTGTCCAAAAAAAAAGACACAATAATTCCAAAATTTTATACTTTTTCTTTCAATTTTCCGTTTCTTTTTTTTTTTTTACGTATTGCAATTTGCTAAGTTAAAAATTTTTTTAATCAAATTGAAATTACTCCTTTGTGGCATTTTTATTCTTTTTAAATTGAGTTTAAACATATAATATCTTCTTTTCGTACAAAATTCTTAAAGAAAATGAGCATTAAAAAAAAGCCACAGGCCTCTTCGAAAAACCGGAATTATTGTTCCAGGAAATTAAACTCCCGAAATATGGAGTCATTCTTTCCCTGCCTCTCACTTTTATATATATATTTACGTGCATATCCGGAATTCTCGAGAGAAGGCGCGTGTCAATATTTCGCCATCCTGCTCAATCTGTCGGCAAGTCAGGAGTCAGTGGGATTTAGCACGATCAATATATCAGCGAAGTGCAATGAGTCCGCTGTTAGCATTCAGGATAAAGCGTTGGAAACCTAATATGTCACTGTTTGCATTTCAATTCGCTCTCCAGCTACAGACAATCGCCAAAAGCTCGCCAAGAACTGCAGCCAGTCCATTGTGAAGATAAGAGATTCTTCTTAAAGTTCAGTTTTATTGGTTGCTCTGTTTCTCCATTTATCTTCGAAAGTTCCGGATGGAAGATTTTATTGAATATGTAATGTTTCGTTATTAAATAAAAATTTAAAATTTAATAAAACAATCTTTTTTAAAATTCAGATTTTGTATAAGAAATATTTCCATTTTTATTTCTATGCTATTTTACTCAGTGACTATTTCAGTATCAATAGAAAAAGCATGTTTTTATAACAAATGCAGACTTTAAATCATTTTAATTACCAATATAAATAGTTCTTCAAGGGGGGAGGGGCTAGTTTTATTACATATGATTTATAAAATTTTTAAATCATCAAGATTATTTTTAAAATGCATCGTTTGCCATCAATTATTGACTAGGAAAACTTTATATTCTCCATAAATGAGAGCCATGTGAAGGAAATTACTACAAGTAAAAAAATCTTTTTAGAGCTATTATTTTATAAAAGAAGTATAGTGCAGAATCGATTAAAGAAATTCGATTAAAATTAACATAGTATTTAATTTATTCCATGTTAACTGAAGTTAAAAACAATAGGCTGAGTTAAAAGCAAACAAAAATTTAGCAAATTTGTAAATTTAGCATTTTACTACAATTTAAATGAAAATTTAGCATTCTGCTACGATACAAAATTAGCAAAATATAATACTGAAATATTTTAAGCATGGTTCAAAAAATTAAAAACAATCTCTTAAAATTTTTGAAAATAGTTTATCGTAGCCATTAGAAATATTTCTTTGAGTTAATCTCCGTGTTCATATTTCTGAAAACAAATGAATAATTTTGGATTCTTTCTATGCAGAATTTCTTTCTTTTTCTTTGGCAAATAAACATTAGACTTCTATATCGCAATTAACCGTTGAATGAATAATATAGTAAGATGGCATGTCAGAACTCTGTCTCTTTTTCCAATTAAACGATGTTTTCTGAAAATTCTTTTTTTCCACAGTATGTGAATTTATCTATAACATGGCTAGATATTTTTCTGTATTATATATTTTAGGGAAGATAAAATCTTGTCGTTTAAAGTCAGTATAATCTGCTAAGATTCCTTTATCGTTTCATGAATTATTTACCCTATTCCGAGTGAAATTAAAAAATATTTTTGGAAACAATATCTACTCTCATATGAATAATTTGTTTGCATAATATTGATAAATATTTATAAAAAGCTCAATTCAAATTCAGAATAATTGAAGTTAGATTCTCTGAAGTACGCGTATCGAAGTTCTTATGCTGTAGTGTTTTTTTTCTTTAATTATCATTATTATTCGGAATTTAAAACTCCTAGGAAATTTTCAATAAAATAATTAGGGAATGAAATTTTTTGTTATTTCTGAAATCGAAATTCTATTAAACAAAAAAAAATTATGGGGATTAAAAAAAAAATTTTTTTCAACTCAACCTTATTAAAATTTCCAGAAGGGTCGGATTCGATAATTTTAATTATTTGTCGAAAATAAATAAAAACACTTCATTATTTTGCATTTTTACACGTTTCTATTTTTGGCTCTTACAATATAACGCCAATGCAAGCCAAGAATTCAGACAGGCGAGAAATGTGTGAACAAATAATATAAGAACTGAAAGTGTCCCTATGATATGTGCCATAGTGCGCTCTAGTCGCCAAATGCTCCGACCCTTCTACTCCCGTCTATAAACTGGCCCGATCATGCGTATGCATATTTGTCACGAAGTCTCCGTCCGTTCAGTTTTTAGGATTCTTCATGTGCGAAATATTTGAAGTGTGACAAAAGTGTTCCTGGGGCGTAGCGACAGGTACTTACTACTTTATTGCGACTCGCTTTACGACCTTTGCAGCTGACTGGATGGAGATCGAGGAAACTTTTCCGCCTCCTCCAGTTCGTTAGGGGAACAGCGCCATCTATCGGCAGAGACAATGAGTGCTTGTGCCTCCTTTCCTAAGTGTAAGGTGAGTGGGGAAAAAACATAAACAAAGTGAGATTGTGAGTGTATGTTTCTACTTTAAAAATGAATAAATTGATTTAACCATCAAATGTATTCAAATAATCAGATTTTTAAAATCATTTTTAGTTATTAATTTATTTAAATATTAATTTAATGTATGAATTTAAGTTTTAAATCTAATATTAACAAAGATTTTTTTCCATTCGAAAATCTGAAAATACTAGGAAAATATCGAAAATTCATTGTAAATGACCAATAAAGTATTATACAAAATTAATTTTAATTGTAAGATGATGCAAATTCTTCAGATTAGATGAAATAAGATATTTTATATGTTTATTTCATTTATATTTTTTGTATATTATATTTTATTTATTTATTTAAAAGTCCCTGGATAAAATTTGTTTGTGCATTTTTTTTTCTACAAATCTACTGTTTTTGTCCAATATTGATGAAATTTGAAATACGTGCTATTCAAGGCAAGAAGTCAACTGTCAACACTGTCACTGTCAAAGTTCACTGTCTGCTTTCACTGTCAACTTTCAATGTCTGAAAGATTATTGAAATATAGTTAATTAAAACTTTAAAAAAACTTTTTCTAATTTTAATATTTTAAAAAATTTAATTTAATGTTCAGTTTGTAGTAATACTTTTATTAATATGATGAAATTCAAACTAACTTTATTTTTCCATCAAACTATTCAATCAAGTACTTTTATCAGTGTAAAAATTAAGATTGAAAAAAAAATGTTTCCTTTGGAGATTAATTAAGAAGTAGAATTTTCGTTTACACTTTTATTTTTTTTATATATATATTTCTGATTTACGCTCACAATAATTTGTAATAGAGTGATTTCAATAAATTCATATTCTCAATATTATTAATTAATAAGGTGAAATTGAAATTTTAAATAAATTCATTCCATATTAATAATTTAACTGAAAGAAAATTCCATATTTTGGGAGAGGGGCAAATTGGTCGCCAAATACAAATATTTTCAATAAATCCTTAATTGTTTAAAAAATAATTATGACGAGAATTAAAGAAGGCTTTCTTTCTCCAGAAAGTCACAAGAAAAATAATTTTAGAATATATAATAAATTCCCTGTGCATGAAGAACAAGTTTTACGAAATTTGATAATCTAATTAAAAAATACGCAGAAATTGATTTGTGATTAGAATGTAAATAAATAAACTTAAATTTCAATGCATGCTTTTAAAATTTCTGGATAACATTAAAATTTGATTACACATTTTTCTAAGCATTTAATATTTGAATCACAGAAATGCACAATCACTTTTGTCAAAAAGTTATTTATTATTATCATGTGAGAACAATTATGCTGTTTTGGTTAGGAGGTTTTGAAGCTCGAAACCGCGTAGGCAATGAATATTGAAGCTCGAAATCGCGTAGGCAATGAATAAAGCATAAATGGCGGTTTTCACCATCATCTTTTAATCGCATATATATATTTTTTTTCTGCTTTCACCAGTATTGCATTATCATTATGTAGGCTTCTTTGAAAGTAGTTGCGTTTTTAAAAGGTTGGCTGAGAACTATGACATCATAGCTATTATTTCATCTCAAAATCGGTCAAGCTCCAAAACTTTGTTTGCCAGCTAGAAAAATTGAAAATGAAAGTTTAAAAAAAATATTATATATATACAGAAAGAGAGATAGAGATCGATAGATTAATCTCCTGATTGTTTCAAACTGTTTAAACTGGTTAATGACTTAAATTAATTAAGACAAATAATGACTTAAAAATAATAATGTTCTCACGTGATAACTTGAAATTTGCGATAGTAGATTTCATTTTAATTTTTTTTTCTTTTCATTCTATCTTAAATGTATTTATATTTTTACGAATCTGAGATATTGTTTTCTGGCAATGAAAAAATAGATTTAAAACGTTTTTTACCGACTCTGGCCTTGGCGATAAACTTGGGAACTTGGCGACGAAATTGACGACAAAATGAAGGTTCTGGAAGAAGGAGGAATTTCAATAGTCAAGTTCTGAATTTCCTTCTAGAAAATTCCATACCCTGTTGCCAGATTACAAAAGGCAAAGCGCATACACTAATGCACAATTTTTTCTCTGGAGTTGTGTTCAAGGATAGAGCACCAAATTTGAACACTGATGGCTACTACTGTTTTAGAATTAGTGATTTACTATTTATTTGCATTGTGAATTTCTACAAATGTTGCTCTCTGTGTACTCCTTGGCTGTGTTTTTGGCATTTGTTTTTCGTATGTTCTTGTGGGATAAATCGTTTCCCTCCGTTATCCGACGTTCTAGGATACTTTCATTTAACACCCACTGGACAATATTGGAAGCGTGAGTATTCAACGAAAATTTAAATTCCATTCGTTGTTAGTTTTGAAAGATTTTACAATCAGTATATCAAGTAATGTATTTTTGGTAAATGCCATTTTTTTCATAAATAAATATTTATTTAATAAATCGACGCAAAATTTTCTGTAAACTCTCCAATACCTCAAAGCATTTGTAAGGAAAAATATTGAAGAAAATCTGTTCACTTGCTTAGATCTTTATAGAAAGCAAATTATATTATATAGAAAGATAACATAGATTTTTAAGTTATTATATATGTTAATTTTCTTTTGTTGAGAATCATTCCTCAGAAAAAAGTATGTAGACAATTTTTTAGAATCTATTTCAAATGAAATTTTTTAAAAGCAGCTTTCGATCATATATTATATAGATAAAATAAAAGATTTATAAATAAAAGATAAATGAAATAGATAAAATAAAATATAGATAAAATAAAAGGTTTATAGATTTAGAAAAGCATTATAGATTTTCAAAGAATCATATTTCCACAGCTTTTCAATACAAATTCTGAAGGAAATATATGCATGAAATATAATATATACATATGCATATATTTCCTTCGATATTTGTTTAGCTTTTTTGGACAAATCAGATGCTGGTTATTTGATCTGATGAAATGCAAAAGGATTATGGTTCAAATTATGGCTCGAAAATTAAACTTTTTGAGCTGGGTGTAAAGAATCTTCTGCATTTTCTCATATAAGAGGAAGTATTGTAATCGTCAAAAAATTCGAGCTCGAGATTTTGATGAATCTCCAGGTTTCAGATCTTCTTGAGTTCAGAAAACATATTTGTGGGCATTATAAGCACGAAAACGCAAAGACGCTTTGAGATAGGTGAATGAAATTTGGTATATGGATTATAGACATAATCTGCAGGTTTTTATCACATTTCAAACGAAATCTATTCAATAAAGAAATAATCAAGAAGTTGTTCTCTATATTGCTGTTAGAGTACAATGAACTCGATAATGGCAAAACGTAAAAATCTAGATAGATAATATTTGATGTACAGGTTTAGCAACTAAAAAGTAGATTATTATCAGATTTTGAACCAAATTTGTCAACGGTATATCGGTCTGTACTTTCTCATGCATAAAAACGCAATGCTTTAAATTAATAAAATTCGATATGTGATTTTGTGACTAC
The DNA here is from genome assembly GCA_026543865.1 of Argiope aurantia. Lineage (NCBI taxonomy): Eukaryota > Metazoa > Arthropoda > Arachnida > Araneae > Araneidae > Argiope > Argiope aurantia. The sequence goes on along the minus strand of JAPMOR010014755.1, from coordinate 248,690 downwards.
AATTGCGGTTCCATTTAATACATAATTCCATATATATATTGGTCCCAATAAATGGAACAGAAAGCGATCAAAATGCATATTTGGCTGAAAGATTCACTAGAGTCACGCTGAAGATCAGTACTTCCAAACTATTTTTCTCCAATACTTTGCAAAGCATTCGTAGTTTTACCCAAAGTCCACAATTATATGCGGCAAGGAGAATATGAGATATTTATTGGAAGGTGTGCAGTAAAGAATCGGGAAGACCTCTGTTTGGAATTACACCTGTCTGTCTGTGAACATGGTAAATCAAAAATGGTTTGATCTAGACCAATGAAATTTGGTATTTGGACTCAAAATGAAGTTTGTAGATTTCAATCAAATTTTGAATGAAATAAATTCAGAGGACGTCTGGCTGTCCAAGTACAAGTAAACACGACAACTACAAAAAGTAAAGTGCTAGATGGATATAATTTGGCACACATATTTAACATCTAAAGTGTAGATTTTTTATGAAATTTTGAACCATATTTATTGAATTAATGACCGCCTGTTGATCTGCTCTTTCGCACTCATTAGAACTCGATAATTCAAAACCGCAACGAATCGGATGTATGAAATTCTGTACAGAGTTTTGATATCTAACTCCGTACCAAAAAGGATTAATAAAGATCTGTCAAAGGATTTTTGTAAGTCGTTCTTACTTCTACGTGGATGTAAACGTGATAACTAAAGAAATTAATGATTTAATTAATGAAATTTTTTATGTGATCTTGTAATTAAAACTCTATTTCTATATCAAATTTTGCTTTCAATCGATTGACATAAATTTTTCCAGAATGTCTTTTTGATTTTCTTTTGTATGCTATGATGCACTAAATTCACAAACGCAGGTTTCACAAAATAAGATTCTGAACCCTCGTGGTTTTCAGAGTCTTCACCAAAGTTCACATCTTTATACAAGGAAAGGGAGAGAGGTTAACAACTTTGAAAGAGAATATGCGAGAAAATTTTAAGGAGACCACTCCAGTTAGTTTTAATTGTATTCTTTTGATAACCTTTTTTGTACCATTTTTTTTATATATCTGAGCTGACGATCTTCAAATTTCATTCATCCAGGGCTTTCCATTCTTTAGAGTTATCTTGCGTCCAAACATAAGACATCAGTTGTAAAGAGATCCGAAAAGAGGAAACTCATCAAAATATAGAGATTCAATTTTTGATAGTTATAATGCTTCGTCTTTGCATATGTCGCGAGCGAGATAATAAAAACTAATTTAAAAAATCGTTTATAATTTTTAATTTTCTTTACTGCCTACATGCGTCTTTCATTGAACGCTCAGTTATACCTCACCAAAAGAAGCTTCCTCCAAGTAATCTTTCGTTAGCACAAAATTTATTATTGCGTTTAACAGCGAGATTTTCTGCTGAGTTTATTGTGTCTTAGACTTGCACCTTCTTTTCTGTTCTCCCTCTATCCTCCACAGCATCCCATGAACGCACAGCTAGAATGGGGTTAATGCAAAAGAGATAGGTGGCAAACCATCGAAGGTTACAGCAATCTGCAAGCATAAGTGTCCTTCTCAGCGCATTGTGAAGCAATATCAACTCTTTTGGGCTTAATAATATGAAACTGAATGAAAAAAAGGCTTAGTATACATTTTAGACACCTTCCTTTTCATCTACTGGATCCGAAATTTTATAGATTTCTAATTTCGGTCAAATGACCACACATCAAATTTAATTTATCCCAGTTATTGTATTTTTGAACTTTAACATTCACATACACGCGAATAAAGAACTTGTTGATTTTCGTGGTCATGGACGAGCACGCCAAGAAAGTCAAAATAATGGATTTATATGAGAATTCTCAGAGTACGCGAGATTGCCAATAAATTTACTTGATAATTATCAGATTACGCCAAGACCGCCAACGCCGAATAGCCAATCGCCAAGTTGGCGAAGATTTGCATTTTTGACGATTTATAGTGACGGTTGAGAAATTAAACAAATATACAAATATATCAATTAAAAATTGTTCTTCTTTCACAGAATTGATCCAAAATTTAATACACATCCATAATTTCGATAATAGCTATGAGATGATAGATCCATTTTTCATCCATATAGCTATTTGATTTTTTAATTATCGTGTTCATATGCATAAATATAATAAACGAAATAAACAAAAAGATTTGGCAAAATTTTGATTTAAAAAATTTGCAATAAAAATCGCATGCAAAATTTCATTGCTCTAGTTCAATTGCTCTTTTTCTCTTACCTCGCTCACAATCAAACATAATTCTAAAAATGCATTTCCGGACTCGAGGATTCGAAATTCCTTAAAATCGCGAGTTCGAATTTTTGACACTTGCAATACTTTTCCTTTGTAGACAAGAAATAAGCAACACTAAGAAACAACAATATTCAGAAAAATTCAAATGCTATATGGTTCGATAAAATAAACAAGTTTTTTAAAATACAGTGAAAATATTCATGAAATTTGAACTAAAATTATTGAAAAACCTAAGATAGATAGTTCAAAAATTTATTTCTGTAAACGCAAACCGCCAAAGAGACGGTTTCATGGTCGTAACATTAATTCAGAGTAAATAGGAAGCCCTCCTATATGATGACGAAGGTGTGAGCGAAAACAAAATTCTGAGGGAAAATAAGGCAGAAATAGCCTTTCGGGTGAAAAACTTTCACATGTCTTCGAACTGTTAGTTCAAGGAATATAAATAAACAGATAGCGCCATAAAAGAGGAGTAAAAGGCTCTCATAAAACCTCAACATTCGTTTTCTGAGATACTGTAACGGCGTGCTTTTTCGTAAAAGGTGCTTCAAACAGCCGATGGATCAGACATTTTAAATTGCCTCTTGTTTGTCTTCTTGCGTTTTTTTTTTTTTCTTTTTCGAATGAAGTACGTGAGTGATGAAGGAGATAGTTTCAGTAGAGAATGAAAAAAAATACAATTAAAATCGTACTTTTCAAAACTTTTAATAATCAAATCATATTTTGTCTCATTTTATACTAGCCGCCTTTGATCACCAATAGTCTCGCTGTGTTTAATGGTTTCTTAAAATCTCAGTTAATTCTTTTTGAAACTTTGTCTTAAAAAAGGTTTCCTTTAATAAAATACTTTTAAACTTTAAATTTTGACAGACATACTATAGAAAATTTCCAC
>JAPMOR010014755.1:206857-234244 GCA_026543865.1 Argiope aurantia | reverse complement strand
TAATCTGCAAAATGGCCGAAAAACTTAAATCAACCTGAAAATGGCTTTCGAAAATGTCATTATCATTTGCATTAAGTTTCCTGCATATACAATTACGAATTAATGCATAGTAGATTTCAATATACAATTTGCGCACACGCATGTGTGTATGCGCATTACAACAGCACTTTATTTTATGACTGAAATTTCTTTAACCCCATTTTGGAATTAACAACCGTTTGTAACCCAACCACAAATAATTGAGAGCTTATTTCATTAATTTTTGTTTTATTTTTCTTTGATTCTATCCACTTCACGTGAATAAAATGACTTATTCAAAATTTCTGATTGACTGATATTTCTATTGACTGATTGATTCTACTATTTACTGATTGATTCCTACTATTGACTGCTTGACTGATTGATTCTACTATTGACTGCTTGACTGATTGATTCTACTATTGGCTGATTGTCTGATTGATTCTACTATTGACTGATAAATAGAAGAAAAAAAACTTCAGTTTCCTAACTGAAAATAATAAAATACGTGCTGGGGAAACCTTGTGTATAAAAGACTCGATATTTTCTTTCTTTTCATGTTAAATACTTTAATTCATTTACATAACGTCTTCTTTGCTCTTTGGCATCAAAAGATAAATGGAGAAATTTTCTCCTTATACACTTGAATCCCTTGATACACACACACGAATTCCACTCATCTCAGTCTATATCCAGTGCAAACAATTACCCAAAATGTATCCCTCGTAGGTAATCTGACTCAATTCTCTTATCACAATTAGGTGAATGCAACCATGCATCACAGAGGTAATCTGGAGCTCAAAACGATCCGCAAAGAAAATGTGTGATTTAAGGTCAATAGTCTATTCAGAGCACCGTATCGGGGTCCAGAGGAGACGGCCATTCGCCGGATTTTATGTCCGGCAGCCGGACGATTAGAGTGTCCATAAAGGTCCAACGCAAAGTGTGGTTGCGATGACAAGCTGCCCTCATAAACTTCCGCTGTCGTTGTCTGCTACTGACACTTACGGGCAATCGGCTCCACTTTTTCTACACAACAAGTGAGGGGTTTATTTTCATGAGTCCATTTAAATGGAACTGCAGAGGGAGGTGTGTGGGGGGGAGGTATTTAGAATGTCGCGCTGTCGCCTAGAAAACATTGTTGGTACCGAAAAATTGTAATTATATCTTTGATAATGCTTAATTCCTCAAGAGCACCTAAAATCTATAATCTTGGCTTAATTAAATGGATGCAATAATTTCATACTAAATACCACTTGGTTGAATCGTGTCGAAAATAAATTATATTCTAACAAATATAAAAACTTAATTTTTAATAAAATAATATAGTTAAAGTAGAACATCTGCCATATAATGTCGCCAAAATTTTTCGACAATGACATGGATATTTTATCTATTTTATTAATTGATTAATTTCGGTTGGAATTTTTGTCGTTAATTCTCTGATTGAGGCAATATAAGACTCTTTTTAAAAAAATTTCGTACATAATAATATTAAAAGTAATGAACGACGTCTTTGCTAATTGTATTATTAAATTAATTTTTACGTAAAAAGCCAGTTTAGCAAGCATTATTATTTTAATATTTTAAAAATCTTAATTTTTTAATTTTTTTAAAAAAATTTAATTTTATGTAATTTTTAATAATTTCAATTTAATTTTTTTATTAGTTTGATTTTCTGCAGTAAAAGTTGACATGGAACTGAAAATAGGACTGTTTGCAAAATTTTAATAATTTTTTTTCCAAAAAAAAAATCAACTTTGTCTTTTAAAAAAATAACTAGAACTTTTAAACCTAAATGCATATTAATTCTTATAGTGCATATATATGGAAATATCTATAAAAAATTTCAAAATTCTATCTTGAACAAAAAAAAAAAATATCTTAGGAAAAAGAAAATACTTGCATCAACAAAAACAGAAGTTTGAGAAAAACGCATATAAAGTTTGTAAAGACATTAAACAAAAAATAATAATGCTTGTAGATCTAATCTAACAAAAACTAATAATGTTTTTTAAAATAATGTTTTTGCTCAAATTAAAATATACCATAAAATACTATTATATTTTTATATGATTAAATACTTTTTCTTATTCTAGTTATTATGTTTTTGCACAATATTAATACAAATAGTTACCAGAGCAGCAAATTACTCGATTTGATCTTAACAATTTCATGAAAGTTTTGAACATAATGTATTTCTAAAAAATTAAAATTAAAAGTACCCACATTTATGCATAAATTTATCGATTTCTAATCAGTTTTAAATTGGTACAATTAGTTAGTTCCATTATTTGTTAAACGACTTAATACATCACTGATTTCATTTTCAATATCCACAATAATAATATTTGATGTAAGAGAAATCTTTTCAATTTTATCCGAAATAATCCATTTTATCCTTGCATTTTAAACTCTCACTTAATGTCTGCAGAAAGCTTGTTTTCGGAGTGATTTTCAGAATGATTGCTTTCTCTAGTCTGCTAATTTATCAAGGCATTATGTGTCTTAATAATTCGGGAATGTTTCTGTCATGATATATTCTCTACAGAATAATGGATAAAAAATAACAAAATATTTAAATGCAAAATTTAAAAATAAAAAAATTGTGTAAAAATTAATACAGGCTTTGAGAATGTCTTGATATTGGAATATTATGGATATTAGGTAATAATGAAAAACTTAAAAAGAGCGTAAGTGGAAACATTTTTGTGAAGTGAAAAATGATTACCATTTCACTTAAGTAACTGATTTATATTCAAGAATATTTTTATTTAATTAATTCGAAGAATTGATTCAAAATGAAAATGGAAACAAATACCGCATTCACAATTTGAGACTATCAACACCCAAAAAACTATAAATATGTTTAAAACTATATAAACACGAAATCTAAAATTTGGAATTAAGTTCCCCGATTTTTTCCCTTTTTTTTCTATATTTTTAGGCAATTGTGTAGTCTTAATAATATTTTAATTTATGTAGTAAAAAAGGCAACTCTTTAATAAAGGTAGAAAATAAGGATATGTTTTAAAACGTCAGGAAAACAATTTATAAATTTAGAAGAGTAGCGACCAATTGATGTTCGCAATAAAATTTAAAATAAATTAATAGCTTTCTACAAATATTAAGTTGATTTTATACCAGATATGTCATTTATTATTTTGCCTTTTAGCCAGTATTTTTATATTTTCATTTAATCTTTTATTAGCTAGCAAAATCATTCGAAAATGTTTTCCATTTTTTTCCTTACTTATGAAAAAGTTTCTTTATCATTATGCCTAATAAAATATCACACGTGATTCTAAAGGAAAAGGAAACTATTCTTTACTAAAATTAAATAACGCCTGGGTTTTATCTCGACTACTTTTTTTTCAATGCTTCTCTTCTTTTCCGCTCTTTCTTTTTGGTTTATTCTTATAGATATGTAAAATAAAACGACATTTTCATAAAATAATCACATTAAAAATATCAAATAATGATTATGAATAGATTTCTTTTACCTTTTTGAAAAAAAAATAATCGTCTTGGGTGACCAGCTTTTAAACAAGCTACAAAAATGCAATTATCATGGAATGCATTTAATCAAAATTTTACTTTTGCTATTACACTAGACAGAAAAATATGACTTCTGAGAAATTAGTACGACATTAATACAATTAAAAATTCGACTACGAAATAAACTATGCTATCGTTGCTATTCACCATGTAATAAAACTGGTAATGGAAATTTTACTTCGTTATTGACGACCATACAAAGCAAGTTTTAAATCTTGATTTTAATATAAGCAAAAACACGCAATTGAATGGGAACAATAAAATTAGTTTGAATTTCATCATCACAATAAAAACATTGCTACAGATTGTGTATAAAATTAGATTTAAAAAAATTATTAGAATTAGCTTAGATTGCACAGAAAGGAAATTGGTATCATTAAAAGAAAAAAATAAGGATTTGAGTTTTAAGATACTGTAAAAATTATTTTGTGAGTTAATATTTTCAAAAGATAAAACAGAAAAATTCCGAAAGCTTGCTTAATTTTTAATTAATTTAATTATTGATTAACTTTTGAGCTTTAAAAAGGTAACAATGCCCTTCCTCTTGCCTTGAAGCGCATGTGTTCAAAATTTCGGACAATATTTGTGGAGTTTTGTGGAAAACATACAAATATTTATCTTTACTGTCACAGATTCAAAAATATCCGTTCGGATTACGTCATAATTGCATAGTAATTTTACATATTATTCAAAAACTGTACGTTGCCTTACACTGAGTGGCGAAATGACGCTTTTTCCTCATACTTATTGCGCAATGCATTCTGAATGAATTTTCATGGCACATATGATGATTACTATATAAATATACATCGTTACTTTTATATTTGATAATGGATTGTGGAATCTAAAGCATTTGATAATGGTCTGTCGATTACTTTTGATTTTCTTAAACTGCAACTTCAGAATAAAAAGAAATTATTAAAGAGAGTTTGTTAACTTTATGGAATAAGATGGGTGGAAAATATTTTTTTATTAATTGAATTATATGGTTGGAAAAGATTTTTTTAAATACAATTATAAAATTATTGAAACTAGATAAAGTTTTCATTCACTTTAGTGAGCATGTTCATTCATAATTTGATGAGTATGGAAGTATTCCATCACAGAAAGTTCCATTATTATACAAAAGTTTATAATTAAATTTCAAATATTGTCAAATATTTCGAGAATGAGACTAACATTTAAAAATAGCGAAGCATAACTGAAAAATAATGAGCGCTGATTTTAATTTAATAGACATTCTGGAATTTGGCGATGGTAATTTATACTTTGACAGAGAAGTCTTAAGTCACAATAAGAGAAGAATTTAATCTCTTGCTTATTTTTTAACTCTACATTCGAAAATTTAGACTCCTCATTTTTCATCAGTAATCTTCCTTTTCTCGTTTATTTCGCGATATTACATTTTCACATAAAATATCTTTTTTGAAAAATAGCCGAAAAGAAATCTTTCATGTAGTCAGAAAATAATTCTGCAGACAAAGAATAATAGTCAAGAAGGTCTTTTATCGGACTTTTTATACCCCAGAATCTTTGCTTATCTTTGCTCAATTTCTGTTTACTTTCAATTGTTTTAATAAGTATTCTTTTTTTCTCATTCAGATTTCTCATTTTCTTTTAGAAAATAGGAAATCTAACTTTCAACCAAAAGTAAATAACTTAGAAACTGTACTTTATCAGGATTAAAAATCATGAGAATACAACAATCTTTATAAAGTTTGGAAAATATCCAACCGTTCCAACAAAAGATTCTCTAAAAAGACGAAAGAAAATCTATCCCTGTTTACACAAAATAAGGCATCCTTCCTTTTGCAGATATAGGTGAGTTCTCCCCTTTGGAAAAAAAAAAGCAATATAAAAAAGAATGTAGACAGGGTGCTCACAGCCAACAATTTAACTATCCTATTTCTAGAAACTAAATTTGCTTTATTTTGTGAGCGATTCCTTTTGATTAAGTGAAACGGGAAGGCGATTGCCAATGGAGACTCGTCCATCATACCACCTAACAGGTGAAGACAGTGGGACAATGATGCACCTTTTGCATCTCTGTGGAACCAAACTCATCCGTAAGGGACTTGGCACCACAGGTCTGTTTATGCTTTCCCTACCACATAATGTTTTCTATTCAAATTAGCCTGTGAGATAAAGTGAGAAACGTATCATTTGATGTGTGAAGTCCCCAGTATCTGGTGGGCAAACTGTGAGTCAATTGTTCCTGCAGGAATTCTTAACGTATCGCTACTGTTTATTTAGCACAATTAGCTAGCAAAGCTTAGAACTGCTGTTAATTTTGGATATGATAAACAGTTATCTTAAAAGTGAAACACTCATTTGTGAGAAGCCGCAACAAACAAAAGCTTTGTAACTTAGCTATTACTTTGGTAAATTTTTTGAAGAAGGCTTAGTTGTCAACTTGCATGTCAAGAATCCGAAGTTAGAACTCTCGTAAATCTAGAATAAAATGAATAGTTATGTTAAAGTAAAATAGTTATAAGCGACTCTGTAATTTTTAGGTATGGTTTGCCAAATAAACGACAGTAAGATTAATTTGAAAAGAAACTAGGCAAAGAATATCACTAATCTTGTGAATAGTTACTGGTTGTTAAAAGCTTGTCGTGCAAATTTTGTTATCTTATCTTGTAATAGTAGATTGTATTCTGCTATAAACCAAATAAACGCTGAAACTTTTACACTGTAACACTTCTTTGGGACACTGTAAAAGAAAAGAATGCATAATTATCCTTATGATTAGCAAAGGGAATCGTCTTTAGAATAATAAATAATATACAGTACACTCCTGAGTATCCAGGTCTCGACTATTAGATTTCCATACTATCCAGCCTAGTTTTCTTTTATCGTAATTAAATGAGGGAGGCAAGGCATCTAGTAAGTCATCTTTTAACTTATCTAGACTTTTTCAAGGCCTAAAAACTGACAAATTTGACTCTTATCTTAGGGTTACCTTTTCATATCTGTGTTATCATTTATCAATGAAAAATAAAATCATTTTGAGTTTCAATTTTCTTAAGAATTAGGCCTGTGATATGTGTTAATTTTTTGTTCCTGCATTTAAGTTGGAATTACAGAATTTATTTAAAATACGAACAGTTTATATCCTTTAACTTACTTTTTTTTAATACATTCGACTTGAAACGTGCAGTGCAATATATAAACATATATAAACTACCAGTATTTTACTATTTTAAATTGACACATTGTTGGCAACTGGTTCTGTGATTCACCGGGACGCGGATGCGTCACATTGAGATGAATGGAGGGCTTAGTATTCAATTAGAAGTGAGAAAATACATATTATAACAGTTAATTTGGTATAAAAACGTTGTCTTCTGATATTGGTGACCAAAGAAATGAATCCATAGAAATTCGACCTATTTGGCTCTTTTGTTATACAGCCAGTTCTTACGCCACATCACGTCGGATACTCGGGAGTGTACTGTAAATAACAAATATTTAATAAAAGTTATGCCTCATAAGCAAATATAGGGAGTGACTTCTACAATTTTGTTGACACATTGTCTAATTTTTCATACTACAACATTTTTTTAAATTTTTTATCTCTATTCAACTTGTTAAATCACCACAATAGCAATTATATCTCTAACGTAAGGTAAATATTTCAAAGTTTAGGAGGGCAGAAATGTTCTATAAGACTACTATTTCTAGCAAATCAACATCAAAGAGCCACTATCCTTTTCTCCGAGCTGGTTTCTTTTATCTTTATCCATAACTCCAGTTTCAAGATCAATCGTCAAAAATCAAAAGTTTGAATTCTCATCGTAAAAGGTCCAATTGTATTACATTTAGAGATCCCGAAATGCCCGGGAGGAATGATTCGAACAGTCAGAATGCCACGTAACGATATACGCAAAAAATCAATAGACAGTACTGCAAGAACTAAAATACTTGAAAAATTGTTTAAAGGATAAAACAAATAAGTGCTTTAAAAACTTGAGGTGAAATGAATTTTCTTTTCGTTGAAAGTAAAAATTTATGTACCGAATCAATAAAACTATGGAATAAGTCATAAACGAAATGCCTTGTTTATCATTCCAACAGCTGAAATTCTTCTCTTTATCCACACCATTAATTTAAATGTTGTTTATATTGCGCAACTTTTAATTTTAAGTCTTATCATTTCGAAAATCTCTAAACATTTATCTTACTTAAACTTAATTAAATCCATCCAATTCGTCATCAAAAAGTAATGGGACACTTCTATAACTTAGTTATTTATTATTACATCTTCACAAAGATGTCGTCGATGGAAATGGCTCAAGATTACAAATTTGTTTAGATTCCAAATCTTCAAATATAAATATTCTTTATTTGCATGTAATCTTTTGTTTTTATTTTACTTTATTATTAGTAAATTTATTATATATTAGCCCTCTTTGGCGTCCAGCTGATTCACCGGGAATAATGTTTTCGTTTAATTTCAAATAAATTACAATAATTTGATATCCATGATTTCCTCAAAGTATTTTTAAGCATTAAATTGTGCCAAATATTATAGCGCATTAATAAAATAGCCTTACACATGTTCTATTCATTGTGTCATGAATCACTCTGACGGGATCAGGATATTGCAATGTTATTCAAAACATACCTATCTGATTTCATCTATACTTTTAATTTTTATGATTTTGTATTTCATTTTGGAAATTATCATATGAACTATATAGATATTAAATGGCACACATTCACAATATAAGAAAATAATGGTAGTAATATTTGATAAAACTATGAAAACAATTTGAATTTTATTTCAATAATGAAATGTATTGTTGTAAATGAAGCAAAAAAATATTTTTAAAAATTCAGGAAAAATTTCAAATTATTTTTGTTTATTAATATTTTTGAAAATTAAGGTATGAAAACACCACTATCCCGTTTAATTTTTATTGAATTAAAATTTCAAAAAATTGCTCTAAGATGCTCATTTTTTACCCTCCATAGTATAAATGTTCCAAATTTGGTAGCTGTAGCTCAAACAATCCAATTTGTAGAGCGCCAACATATTTACAGACACACAGAAATACACATTCTTTTTTATTTTTAACTCCTTATGTTCTCAGTTGGTTCGCCAGTGATATTAGTTATATTCAATTTTATTTAAATCGTTTAGATATAACTTCATGTGATTGATTCCGTCAAACTGCCAGACATTTAAGCCGTGTTATTTTTATTGTTTTACTACACTCTGTTCATTGTATATATGGAGTATGGACCTATCTAATAGAGACAAATCCCATGACATCATAGCGCTATTATATTCGGTTTATCTATCTTCTAAATTTAGAAATATTGTGACTTTATCTTTTTTTTCTTTCTTTATTTATTTTAACTTTTTATTAACTTTATTTATTTTTTTATCTGTCTTTAGCTTTCAACCGAACAAAATATTTGATGAAACAATGAAAATTATTTGGGTTTTATTCACAATAAGGAAAAGGTTGTTGTGAATTATGCTTAAAAATATGTTAAAAAGTCAATTAAATCATAGGTAATGAATTTGACAGTAATTAAATTGGCATCATTGAAAAGAAAATTTGGGGGACTATGAAACAGTGTAAAATTACTTTTGTGTGAGAATATTTCATAAAAAAGCATAAAATTCATGTTCATTTTAAAAAATCGCTCTGCGATCCGCATTCTCACCTTCCAAAATATACCTGTCCCAAATTTGGTAGCTCCGGATCACACGATCTGTCCTGTAGCGGGCTGCCACAAACACATTTATTTTTATTATACACATTTTTTTTATCAAGTAATACTATCAGAAGTTCGCTTGTGCTAAAATATCCTGAATGCTGTTGTATGTGTAGTAAAATCCAATGAGTATAATATAACTTGACTTTAAAATTATATTTCAATATTTACAACCAAATTATAAATTCTTTGAGAAATATTTACAATTCATAAGATTGCGGGTAAAGTCGGAAAAGTGCAGTTATAAAGTATACAAAAAGTCCTTAAAGTTTAAACATAAGTTGAGTATTACAAGAGTACGAAAATTAAAATTGGAAAAAAGTTCGAAAACACCAAGCGATATTCTTGCGATCCTTTGTAGTGCGAGATTAATTTCTTAAAAATAAGAAGCCAAACGATAAATTAGCTGCGTCATCTGAAATTCTAAATTAATTACAAGTAAGAAGCCAGACGATAAATTAATAGCATCATCTAGCGATGACGTCACTTCATAAAAACGGCGAACATACAATTATTTAGATACACAATATGGGTATACAACTATTTGACGACAACTATTTAAATATGGAAAAAGAGTTATTAAATTATTTAACTAGGAATCAATTAAGATGTCCTGTAAGAAAGGGTCATTTTTTGGCCATTTTTGAAAGCAAGCAAGGGTGAAAGCCTTTTGAAAACTTCTCGCAAATGATTAATAGCCTTGATACAAAATCTACTTTCTGTTGCTGCCTTCCGACTGCTCAACAATGAGAAGGGGCCCGGGGCTACTCAATGCGATTACGAGTTGTATCCAGCGCGGCCGAGACCCGAATTTTTATGCGGCACTTAACACAGTTAAAGCTTCGACGTTTCTCTGACTTTCCACCTCCCCGAGAACGATACAGGGGTGCGTCGTAGTTGTTCCACAAATAGGCTTAGTGAAATGCCAATAAAAACTTAAGTCAATAATCACACTGGTACACACTTGCCAGCATTACTGTACGCCCTCACTTGCTTGGATAAGTTTAACTCTTCGGTTTATTAGCTGGTTTATAGACTTACGCCTTCAAGTAAGAGCAGCCAAAAGAAAAATACGAAAAACTTCTTTCTATTTTTTACTTACCTTTTTTTGTGCCTTTCTTTCTCTCTCTACTATATCGAATTGGTACTCCTAAGAAGGTTCCAGACGTGGTGGAACTTTTCGAATCTTTGGCGATAGGAACCATGTTGAATTTATGAGGCGTATAAATAACAAGATGCAACGTTTCTACTAAGAGAAGCATCCATGGAACCAGCTTCTTTTTTGCGTTATATATCCGCTGAATTATGAACTGCCTTTGCCGATGTTCCATTTCTTAGGTTTACCAACAGACGCGATCCAAAGGCGAGACGTAGGGAAAGTAAATTAGGTGCTTATCGCTCTATGCCACTGTCTGTCAATGCTGGAGAAAATTCGTTTAACGACCCCGCTTGTCGTTTTATTTATCTCTTATTGAATTGAGGAGGGAATGGATTTTTATTGTCCGATTCAACTAATGAAAACGTGGTGGTGTCAGTGATAATTTCATTCGGATTGATTCATAGTTGAATTGCAAATGATAATGAAAAGAGAAGTGGATTTTGAATGTAGATCCAGTGGATAAAAATATTTTCTCATTAAAAAAAGCAAAACAGACAAAAAAGTTTTTAAATACTAAATTGTTAATTATACAGGAATTTAAAATCCGTGACTACGTTTGAGACTAATTTTTTCTAACGTTTCAAAAACAGTTTTTTTTTTTTTTTTTTAATATTTGCATTAAAACGACTGAAAGAAGATCTACGAAATCGAAATATACTAGTTAAGTGGCAAAAGTGTTTTAAAATAATTGAAAAAACGAGCTTTTTTTAAGCTAAAAAGAGGTATAAAGCAAAAATATTCTGGTTTAAAGGTTGATCAAATTATTTACTTAAAATTTTGCAAATAATTGAGAAATACATAGCCTTGTTTCTAAACTAAAAAAATAAGCTGCATTTCTTTCCATTCTTTAAATACTAATGTTCGATTGATAAATAATACGAAAATTTCAATTTTTTTCACATTGTGAAACATTATAACAACTATAAAATATTTATAAATGAATAGATTATTTATTCTCCAGTTCAGGAACTACAGAACATATTGAGAAATTATTATTCCAAATTTGAACAAAAAAATATGCACCTCATATTTTAATTTATGAGGTGTTTTGTAAGAAAATTCTATAAAGATTAGAATTTGAAAAAAAAACATCTAAAAAATATATAAATGCAAATATAAAATTCAGAGTAACTTCCTGCAAAATAGATTTAGAAACAAAATGCTATCGATTTCATAAAGAAACCTATACAAACATTAAGAATATTAAATTTTAAAAAATCATAACTTCGCCAAAAATTGACAACTTAACTCACTCACCTACTTCAAGCTTGCATTTCGTGAGAGTAAGAATTAATATATCTTATTATGACTAATTATGATTAATTATTAATGTATGACTTTTGGTATTTTCATACATTCTTATTATTATGAATTTAAAAGAAACCTTATATTATAACAGTAGTACGCCGGTAATATTGGTTATACTATATTCCATTTAAATCGTGTAGATAGAGCTTCGTGTCTATGATTTTGTCAAATTTGCCGAACATTAAAGCCGTTTTATTTTTATTATCTTTCATGTGTTCTATTTATTGCGAATATGAACCAATCTAATGGAGGCCAATCCCATGACATTATAGCAATATTAAAAACGTAAGTTTGCAGTTCAACTAAATTTCGCAATATCGCAGTTTACTTTTTTATTTGTCTTTTGAATAAAATAGATAATAAACAAAATCCTTTTCTAGCTTTCAATAGTTGAAATAAATTCACGCCGTTAAATATTTGATGAAACAATGAAAACGGTTTGAATTTCAGTGTAGCAATATAATCTATTATTGTAATTCAGGCAAAAAAATAATTTTCAAAATCAAACAAATTTTGAGTGTTTTGTGCTTCGTAGAACAAAAGATAAGGCCGCGGTCTCATTTTGAAAGCTTTTTTTTTCGACCGAAGGCAATCGAAATTTGACACACAATTAAAATTTTAGTAGTAAAATTACTTACCGATTTCACTTACTTAAATCATTACGTATTTGAGTTAGAGCGTTTATCTACATGAGAATGTACAGACTTTAACGTATAAGGTTAATTTTTTTAAATAATAAAACAAAACTATGTGCCAAATGTGACAACTTATCAATTTGTCAAAGTTGATTTTTAAGTTCACATATATACGAAATTACAGACCGACAGACAGTCAATCCCTTGACACATTTGGTTCGTATTTAATACATATCTACACTTAGGACGCTAAATATGTATGCCAAATTTTGTACAAGCAGTCAATCCCTTGAAAGTTGGTCCAAAATTTGATACGAATCAGCACTTTGTATGCTAAATCTTTTTTCCAAATGTTATTCATCTAGCTGTTTATGTTACGTTCAAGTCATCGTGTTCCTTTGTCTTGATCAACCAAAGAGACAGGCTTCAAGAAAAGACAGGAGTGGATTTCGTTTAAAACTTGCTAAAAATTTATAAATTTTTGTTATAAAGACTACATACCAAATTTCATATTTCTATCTCAAAGCGTTTTTGAGTTATTTTATTCATAAATATAGAAAAAAAAGTGACAATGCATGCGTTTTTCTGACCCAGGGCAGCCTGAAACGTCGACATTTCCCGTATGATTTTTTTCTTGATTTTAATACCCGTTCTTTGTATATCTATTTTATGACAAAGTAAAAACTGTAAATTTGAAGTGGGAGGTTTACTTCACTTCAGTCGTTTATTAAAATTAATTTTAATTTCATTTTATATCAAAAGTTCGTTTTAATTTCAGTATAATCGTTTTAAAAGTCTTAAACTATTTCTTAATTTCTATTTTCGATCAGTAGGCAGTAAAAATTATTTTGAGAACATAATCCTTGAAAAAAAAATTTCTAATCAATTTCTATTTTAAACCGACAAAACATAAACAATTTTGTCAAAAAAAAATCAAGATTTTATTGAAATTTTTTTCAAATAAATTTACAATATCCTTTTAAACATTTCTTCCCATTCTTTTAACTTCTTTTCTTCACTTTATGTTTTTAAAAATGTGCTTTTACTAAACAGTTGTAGTACATAGAATATGAAATGTGCAGGGTGATTATAATTAACCTTTCCCTATAAATAGCATCATAAACGCAAACGGGTAACTGGATTGCAACGAAATTTGGTATGTAGACTATACACTAGATGCGCTCACGGAATTTCGGTAAAAAATTTTTAGATCCCAAATTACCAAAAAGAGGGTGCTTTTTCTAGTAAAACATTAATTTTAATACAATAAGCAACCAAAACTGAATACAGAAACAGTATTAACATTTATTGACTAGTTTCTGATCATCTTATCATCGAACCACATTAAGTAAAGGTAAGGAAAAAATAACAGTACGCTTTTTGAGGAAAAAAAACAAAAACAATTCAGTTTACAGAAACAAGAACAGATTAGGACGAAATTGCATAAGAGGAGCAGTTTTTAATCGTGTTCAGGATGATGTACGGACAGGTGTTCCATGTGACCACCCTCATTCATCTGTAAGATTTCATGTCGATGGACAGTGTGTTCAACAGCAGATCGTAACTGACCAGTTGTGATGCTTTGCACATGAGATTTTGAGGGGTTATGACACAAAAACCAATAGGAAAGTTATACTGCGACTTCGAATATGAAACGCTATGGAGTTCCTTAAGTCATTCAACGTCGTAACAAGATACCATCATTACTACAGTCGGAAACATCGACATAAAACATGACAACAACTTCAAACGTTTCATACCCTAAGCTGTTTTGCATAAAGCTTCCTCTTTTTCTCTAGCATGCAAATCGCGGCATTTTTTTTTTATTAAAATTGTCGGCTTTTCTAGGTTTTACATTCTATTACTCATAATTCTTGTTCTGGATTGTTAATATTGTATTCCGTTTTGATCGTTTATTGTGTTAAACTTAATGTTTATCCGGAACATAGGAATTTAATGATGGAATGGATTTCTTAGGCAAATTTCAATTATGATCATAAATTTAAAAATGCAAGATTAATCAAAATTTAATTCAAGAAATAAATAATTAAATCAAAGATTAACAATGAAATACCGATAAAAATTCATAGCAAAATTATATAAAAACATTTATAATGAAATGATAACGCACTTGATTTGTAATAACAAAAATAAAGTCTATTTTTTGTTGCAGAATTTTTTTTCAAGCATTTAAATCGGAAAGAGATTTTAAAAAGCGCCGTTAATCGTGAAAATCTTGACTGTTATTAGATAGCGAATTCTTAGAATCGAATGTCATTATAATAGATTTTAAATGATTTTTTTTATATGTAAAGCAACGTCGGTTAATAGTTGTGAATAAATATTACCGCGAATGTAACATAATTTAAGTAAATAACTCTGTTTATTAGAAAATAATTCTAATAAAAAGAAAGAACAAAAAGAAACACTTACAATGTAACTTTCAAGATGAAGATTAAATATACAAATCAAGAGAAACAAAGCATGTGCAGCTTTTGGAATTTTCTGATAATTTTTTTTACATGATGTTGCCAATAAATGATTCTGTTCTTTTATTTTTATTTATATGACTCCTTCTCTTCAAGCTATTAAATTTTAGTTCACGTGTGTTTGAAATATGAAGTTCTAATAATTATTCCTTATAAATTTTATTTATTTATTTGTTAAAGGTGGCAATACGATGAAAGAAGCTTATATTTATTTACTAATGCCCGCTGTTTTATAAAATTAAAAATGAGCTGCAAGTGGTAGAAGAACTAACATCTACTGCATCGATTTTTTATGGACCTTCTTGTCATCACACGTGACACTACACACGTTTTATGAACATGTTTAAGGGTTAAAATCCTCTCGCGGTGTCTACGTCCTAAGCAGAATGCCACCACGCCTACGCACCGATAAAATAATCCCCCGAAAATCTGGATGGAATTCACTTCCGCCGGAGCATCATGTGTTGTCCTGGCCCAGAAATAGCCCTTTCCCTCTTACGTCGTCATGATCTACTGTCTGCTATTGTTTTCTTTAAGTCATGATTCAAAATGCTTCAGTGTTACAAATGGACAGATGCGAAATTGCATCTGGTTTTTCATCCACTGATGTCCCAGCCCAAAACTAAACTGTCTGCGATTTGGCAGGGAACCTTGCAGCTGGCGCGGCTCTCAGGGGTAAGAGGGCCCTTGAGAAATTCTTTTTATTTGATGGAAACACTATGCACCAGTATATTTATGTGTAGTTTCACAGGGCCCTGCAAAACAAAGTACTCGATTAGCATGGTTTGTCTTTCACATTCCTCTGCCTTAAGCCATAAAACTTTGGGATACTATTTCTTTTATTTTTCTCTGAGCATTGTTTTCTGAAATAATTAATTGTTAGTGTTCGTTGCAGAGTCACCCATGGTTTGAAAGGAAATTAGAATCCCACCTGCTGCTCTTCTACTTTTAGAATACGAATGAAAAGCGAATGTTTTTCGGTTAAAGCAGCCATCAATTCAAACTCTTAGGAAATTCTTCAATGTACAAAGCTTCCGTGTTTATTCCATTGAGGAAAAAAGGAGTGGCCTGGAAAATAAGTTTTCAGAATTACTAATTCCGTAGCTGCTTGTTTGTTTTTAATTTTTTTTCTTACCTGTCTAATTACCCCTCTGAGTTGTGGCACTTTCCTCGAACAGATAAATCCTTACAGGTAATCAACATCTATTAATTTGGTCTAAGGTCAGATTCTCAAAGTTGAGAGATAGGTCAGTATAGTTGTGTCACCGAAATTAAGAATTAAACTCTGTTTCTATATTTGAAAACAAAGGCTATATCTTTCCAACTTTATTGTTACGAAATAATTTTAGAAATGTTTGTGGATTGTTTTTTGTTTAAATTTATTATTGTTTTTGTTCTAGTGATAAATTTGTCCTCATTTGCTTACAAATCCCTGTTAGAAAAAATTGTCTCTCAGAGCTATAACACTTTTCCAACAATAGATAAATCCTTGCTAGTAAACAACTTTTGCATCGTCAAAATGTTTTATGTTGAAATATGAATTGCTTTGATTAAACAGTTGAAAATTTCGTCAACAGCACATTAAACCAAGTTTATGTGTGGTTGACGATAATAATTATTGAAAATAATTATTATTAATGAAAATATTGTGAATATGAATGAAATTGTGAATATAATGAAAATATTCTTTCATTTCTAGATCGAGAAGAGATCAGAACAGTTGGAAACAGAAGAAACGTGGAATGAACTTTAACCCTTTTTAGGGCCATGGGAAGTATACTTCCCACCAAATTCATCAATCTTTGTATGAAGTTATGTAGATTGGCATAAGTTCTCACAAATTTTTCAATAAGATAAAAACTTAGATAATTCAGTTCCTAATCTCACACCAAGTATTGTGTCTTAATTTGTTTCTTAATTAGTAATTAACTATATTAATTAATTAATCACATTAAATTTATCTAATAACCTAAACGAATCACTTTTTTAAACCAATCTCTATCCTAAAAACATCTTAATATACTATGAAGAGAAAAGAATTGCCTTTTAAAGGTTAAGTTATATCTTAAGTATAGCATTGTAATGAACCCTATGAGAATAATTTAGTTAAAAGTTAATCCTTCCAGAAGTGTTGCCTGATTGTTTCCTGAAAAATTTCTTAAAACTGATTTGAAAATTGCAACTCAAATCCTTTCAAAGAGTTTTATATATTGTGAAAAAAAACCATTCATATTGTTGAATTTTTCTACATTTACAAGATATTATATATTGATTCTATTACAGTAACAAATATATACAATAATTTTATTTAATTTAAGCTACAATATCATAAGTATATTTTGCATGCTAACATGGATGTAATTTTTCCATCTAAATAAATAAATATACCAAAGTAAGAAATAATAAAATATACTGTTATTAAATGCTTAAATTTTGTCCGAATCGCCATCATGAAGAAGAGCCCTAGAAGAGCATAATGGATCAAACACTTAAGAGTTTGGGTAAACTATTACAAACTGCACATTGTCTCTTGTGGTAATGTAGTTTCACTACCTGATAGAATCCTTTATCATCGGCCTTTAAACGATTAAAAATTGATAAAACGGTTTGAATTCCATGGCAGTAATAAAACCTATTGTTAAAAGTTGTTCAAAAATATTTTTAAAATTTTCAAAATTTACGATAAAAATGTATGTTAGCTAAAGTGGTGGTATTATAAAGGAAATTTTTTAAATTTTAAAACATTGTAAAAATTAGTTTTGTGCAATAATATGTAGGAGTTACGGTGGCAAGATGCCAAAATCTCATTTCGTATTTAATTTATTAAAATTCTAAAAAAAAATGATCCGAACTGCACATTCTCCTACCATCTCCAAAAATATTTATGCCAATTTTTTCGGTCTCAGGTCAAACAGGTCTAAAGAGAGAAAACAGACACACATTTTCTTTTATTACTACAAAAGAAGATTGGCAAAAATGCACTGTGTTTTTATATCATTGTTTTACTTAATGTATCAAATTAGGAGAAATCACAAATAAATTATTTTTAAGTGCAATTTAAAGTCAGTGCTTAACATGGATACCCTCTAAATAATTGCTTAGTAAAATTTATAATAAGCATTGAAATTTTTATACTGAAAATGTTGTTAGATACTTGCTAGGGCATTAAACAATTTGAACAAAATTAACTCCCGAATTCAAATATTCTATTAAACTATTCAAAATATTTATTATTAATTTTTGTGGTGTTTATGAACAATTGCACTCTTTTCTAGATAAATTATTGACCTGGAATATATTTTTAAAAAAAATATTTTCTCAATTTTTAAGTAAACCATACTTTGTCATTGATTTAAACAAGAAAAAAAATGGATATTTTTTATAGTATAAACGGACAATGAAAGATCGATTTTGAAGAGGAAAAAACATTTTGGAGACCAAATATATGTCATCGGGCTCAGGTGGTGGTGCTCGTGTCAGAGCTTCTTTGCTACATCCTTTCTACAAATAAATGATTTTCTTATTTACTTTTGGATTTAACTTTAAAACAATACAGTTATGGATTTACAAATGATGTTGCAAGATTTACCCTTAAATCTGACACTCGTTTACCGATGTCAAAGGAAAAGCTTGATTGTCACTAAATGTACGTATTTCCAAAGCATTTCAACACAGACTTAGAGAAAGCCTTTTTCTTAAAATACGATTTGTGAATGTTAGTAAATCACACAAAAAGAAAAATTCGGAAAGAATTCTTAAAAGCAGACGATAGTAAAAAAAAAGAGTATTTTGATATTTTTTAGTAGAATTCATTTAATGTAGTCTTATTACCGATTTATTATTATATTTTATCAAAATACTATCAGTGTTAAAAATGTAAGAATATCTTTTCTCTCAAAAATATTTGATCATTTTGAACAACTTTTTTGATAGAACTTTTCCGTTAGTCACAAAAATAATGAAAAACTTTTACCAAACAAATAATTCTTTTTTGTTGCAGTTAAATTTTGGGTGAGACTTTGAAAAAATTAATTATTCTAAACTGATTGCCAAACAAATTGCATTTAACTACAAAAAAATTCTCATAATATTTGGACACTTATAAAAATTGGAAATGTGTAGTATCGTTATTATTTCAGCCTCTATTAATAATGAAAGATAATTTGTGTGCATCTGTATGTGTAACGACGCTCTACAAGTCAGACCGTTTGACTTAGATCTATCAAATTTGGCACACGTAATCAATAATTCCGGAGAACAAGCAACTCGCCTAAGGCAGAAAGGTTAAAATAATCGTAACTTTTTTCAATTCAATTTCGTTAATTCTACATCATTTGAATTTCTTAATAATTTCGACATTTTAATAAAAAAATTATGCAAAATGGTAAATGGTTTAGAATTTTAGATACCTATTCGAAATTAAATATATGGAACTGTTAATTTTTCTCCGCAATCAATCAAGTTTAAAATCGTCTTTTTATAAAAAAATTTCCCGTAAAAAATATCTATAGAAGAAAAGCAAGAGTATTACAATCACTTATCAAATGTTGTTATCTCATATTCGAATATCCAGTGGAAAGGTCTACACTGATTTATTATTTTTATATTCAAATCTTACATTAAAATATGTCTTATTGATTCCAAACATACTTTTCGCTTGTTATTGCTTACCTTTTTACTTGTAATAAATAACGTAAAAAAAAAGCATACAATATCTTCAATTAAATGCAGTTTTTAAAAAATGCAGATGGTCCTTGATGATGTATCTGGAAGTCATGAGCTTTCATATAAAATAATAATTGGCAAAATCGGGACATCAGATAATGTCTCATGTTTTTTCTGTCAAGATGTTCTACTTAGAGAATGAAGAATAAAGCAATGCTTTCGAAATATCTCTCGATATAGACAGAGGTTAATGAAGGGTAACAATGAATGAATTCAATTGACCATCAGTGGCATTCATTTCATATGAAAAAAATTGACAAGATCGGTGCAGTGTTAGTGACTTAGAGATAGTTTATTTGATCTTAGTAATTATTTTCTAAATATGGATGACGGTCTACAACTTTTTTCGCTAGCTATCAGAGTAGTAATAGAAGGTGGAAAGTTTTGTATTGAAATATGTACTCTTGATTCCAAAATTGTTTTTTTGCTTATTTTCACTGATCGTTTTAAGTAGTAATAAGTAACGCAATTTAAGCCACACATAGTCAAACACAAATAAAAAATTTAAGTAAATAATTTTTTTTTCCGGTTCAAACATTTTGCTTGAAAAAAATGGCAACCATTAAAAAATAACAAAATATTTCAAAACGGATGGTGCACACCATCCATAAGACAAAGTATGATGTATATAGTATTATTAAAAATTAATTATTTTGGCCAGTATTCAGCAAGATATTCCGCATCTAGAAAAGAGTATTTATAAATATTGCATCTCGAATTATGCTATTAGCGTATTACGAATGTGTTATCGACTTTAATATATTAACATATTAAAGGGGGAAATGTTTGTACAATACAAATAATTGTTTTTTTTTTCATATGCATACTATAGAGATAGTATTGTAATCGTCAAAAGATTCAAACTCGAGATTTTGACAAATTTTCCCTGAATTCAAAAAACACATTTTTGGAAAATGTCCGCCTGTCTATTTCAAAGATAACTCACAAACGTTTTGAGCTAGACGGATGAAATTTATTATATGTATGGGTTTTATACCTAGCTTGTAGATTCCTATCATATTTCCAGCAAAATCTATTTAGGGGCAACCGTCTATCTGGCTGCTCGAATATACGATAACTACAAAACGAAGAAAACTAGATAGATAAGATTCGGTACACAGATTTAACATCTCTAGTGCAGACATTTATCAAATTTTGCGCCAAATCTCTTGGTCTGTACTTTCAGAAACATGTAAACGCGATAACTTAAACATGCAATGACTTAAATATATCAAATTTAGTATGTGATTTTGTGACTTCAAGTGCAGTTTTGTGTCAGATTTTGTTTAAATCGATTAAGAAAAATGTGTCTAAAGTGCACATTCGATTTTTGAATACTATTAACAGAATCTGGGGATTAATCCCCCAAAAAACTCGACAAAGATGGCGTGATAGATTCGATAAAGATGCTAAATTCAGGTCAAAAGTTAATATTTTGTAACTATTGTACACCAATACTATGTAAGGTATAACAAATTTATTAGGGAATATGCGTGAAAGTTTTGGGAAGACCATTCCCTTTGGCTCTTGAATTTTTTTATCATTTGGAAATAAACGTGAAACATAGTCTTATTCTTAAAACTGTTTGCTTTATTTATTCTAGATTAAAAGCCAAGCATCTGGAATTAACTATGAGCACTCATATAATGTGTTTTGTTCATATAGCCTATTAGGAAAATAATCATTTAGAAATAAAAAAGGAATTTATTTGAGGTTTCCAGTGGTGCAGTTAAAACTAAAGATTCATCAAAGCAATTCTTGCATTATGAAGGATTTCTATGCAAAAAGAAATATAAGTATTGATTTGGAATCGGAGAAAAGACTTAATAATTCATAGGCTAAGTATCCCATACTTAATCCTTCTAAAGGACATATGCTATTTGTCTTTTGAGCCAAGTTTTAATTGCAGATATGGTAGGGAAATTTTATTTACAACAGGAGGTCTATATCAAGGAGGGCACACCATGGAGGAAGCGAACCTATCCTGTCGGGGATGGTATGTCCCCCCCCCCGACCTGTCTTGTTTATGTTGGAGGGGGGAAAAAATCGCGGGATAAATTTTCTTCAAAAAAGAAATTTTAGGATTTCCCCCAACTATCAACGTTTCTTCATTTCACCAGAGACATTACGAGATTTACTAAGAACACATAGATAATGCAGAAAGATAAAAAACTTTCAGAAATAATATAATTCTTAATAAACAATTGTTTTTTTTAAATGTTGATAGGAAATAATTTATAGAGACTTAACAAGGAGACATAAAATAAATTACAGCTCATCTTAAATTTATTTAAAGTTATTTCCTATTATTACTGTTTGTTCAAGCAAGTAATCTGGAACAGGAAAAATAAAGAATCTTGTAATATGCCCTTGTTTTTTGCTTTTTCCGAGACACAGCAGAGCTTAAAATGTATCTCTCATTTAAAACACCTCTCACGTAATATTGTAAAGATTTAAGAGCTATTTCTTGGCAACTACTCTAAGTACTTGCAGACAAACATCACTTAATAGCTGCTCCGAGCCTTATTTCTAGGTTTTCTTTGAGCCAATTCAACCATTTTGAATATGCTTTTTTGTTCAGAATAAAGTTAAAACTTCCGCACAATTTATTTTTGGTGAATAAATATATTGCTTTCTTTTTCTCCTAAAAATATTATGTATTATTTATATTGTGTTAGAACGAGTGTATATTTTTCAAAGGATCAAAGGAATGGTAGTGGAAACTCAGAGAGAATGCGAATCTCTTGAAACCAGACTCATTAATTTCTTATTAAATGTAATAAGTTGTAAGCAGTGGAGAATATAAATGCCTTGTGGTCCTAGACAGTGCATATTTTGAGGCCTTTTTCTTAATAGTTTTAGCCGAGAATGAATGACCAATTTAGTATCACATTTCATCACAATTTTAACTTAATTTAACTTAAAGTATTGATTTTAAACTTTTTCTTTACTAATTTTCTAAAAACCTGTATATTTTTTTTAATTTGGTATGACCTCACTATTGCTTACCACCAATGTTTTGTACAATATTATTTAA
This sequence comes from Argiope aurantia, assembly GCA_026543865.1. Classification (NCBI taxonomy): domain Eukaryota; kingdom Metazoa; phylum Arthropoda; class Arachnida; order Araneae; family Araneidae; genus Argiope; species Argiope aurantia. The sequence goes on along the minus strand of JAPMOR010014755.1, from coordinate 211,585 downwards.
TCAGACGCTCGAAGTTTGTGAATACGGCAATAATTAAGTGAACATAAGGAAACAGATAGGAAAGAATATGCCAACTTGCTAGAGTTAATAAAATCATCATTATTTTTTTGATTCACAAACAAGCGTCACATTATTTTAAATTCACAGAAATTGCATTTTTTACAAATTTATTTATTACCTTTTTAGTACCTTATTATTACCTTTAGCTATTAGTACTTTTTAGCAATAACATATTTTTAATTAATCTGTTTGGTTACCCTTCAATCTAGCGACCTCAAGCAGCGGCTTAATCGAAAATCCACCACTGATTGCAAACGGCAGGAAAATGATAGATGTAAAAAGTGTACTCCCCCCAAATGGGGTGTGGAAGTTTGGAGAGTGGTGTATCAACTCAGGCAACGTCCTCGTCCGACCGGGGTTCTAAGTTACGAGGTCCTTCCCAATATACCTTAGTGCTGTTTCCAAACGGGATGTTAACATAACTAAACTAGACGTAAATAGACATGAACAAAGAAGCAGGGTATTTGAATATAACGTTTCATTACGCAAATGTTACAAATTCTAAAAAGCTTTGGTTAGGTAGTCTTGCATTCTTTAACTACAATTCAAACATGCATGATAAATTTCACAGAAATTTGTGAATAATGTGAAATCAGCATATCGGAAATTTTTTGTCCATTTTTATGCCTATTACTCTCTTTCTAACTCGAAACCAATTGGCTTCTTCCAACTAGATCATTCCCTTTAATAGAGATTTATTAAATGTATTGCCGCCATTAAAAGCGATAAAGATGCAAAAAAAGGATTTTGAAGAATTTTTCAAGAAAAAATGGCATTTTGTATTCTAGAAAATAATTACAGCTAAAAGAAAATAAAATCATATTGAAACTATCCCAATTTCATATCGGTTCAGTATACAAGATACCACTTTAATCGTGTATCGATAACTAATTTTTAAATTTCAGAAATAAAAATACTTTCAAACGAAAATTGCTTTAAATATCATAAAGAATTGTATTTTATGTTATTAGAGGCAATAAATACACTTCCGAAAAAAATGTCGAGCTCTAAATTTATATATAATACCTAAATTTGTATATAAGTCCTACCAATCACATTTAGTAAAATATTCTTGCCATTCTAGCGTTTAAAAAAAATGTACCATTCTTCAGCGGATAACGGAAGTCGATGAATGCGAAGCAAAGATCAATCAAGATCATAAAGTTCAAATACAAAGATTAATCAATAAGTTTAAGCTTTGCAATTCATTTTTAATGTTAAAATTCAGTCTAAGAATTGAGAGAGTTTAAACCTCAGGAAATGTTTTATTTAGAGAAAAGTCACAATAGTTTTACATCAGTTGATCAATCAGGAAAAGATATGATAATCCTATTCTTGTATATTTTTTTACGTTTTTTACTTTGGCAACCAAATGATTGATCGAGAATATTGGTTGGGTCTAATTTCCGTTAAATCTCTCATGCTTTACTTTATGTTCACGATTTCCATTAAAATGCTACAAATATAAAGATGTGTACGCAATTATTTCAATATCGTCACACGTATTCTGTTCATAGTGCACATGAATCTTTGTAATGGCGTAGACTCTCACGACCTCATGATGCCATTAAAAGCATAAGTTTTCTGGTTAATAGATTTCAAATTGCATGTTGCCTTTTGTGTTAATGTAATTTTATTTTCTGATCTCATCTCTTATGTAACATTCGCATATAATATGCAGAATCTTTACATCCTTAGCTTTCAATAATGGAAAAAGTAAGCGATTAAATAGTGTGTGAAACAATGAATATGATTTGAATTTGATTGCAACAAAGTATTCTATTAATAAAAATTATACAAAAGATATTTTTATAAATTAAGAAAATGCAGGAAAAATCTGCACTGAAGCTTAACTGGCAATGCTTTTTTGAAGGCAATTTCTTTTTTAATTTTTAAATGCAGAACGGAGCATATAATTTCATTTAATTATTACACAAGTTTTATAGGCCTTCCTTTTAGTAAGCAATGCTCAGCTATACCGTAGTCTAATATTTCTCAAAGATATTGAAATATTTCAGTGACTGTATTCGTAAAAGGTTGATACTAACGATTATGAAGTAGTCAGTCATGATAGCTGGCAATAAAGGTACATACATAGCATTTCGGTACAACCCTTCAATCGCTTGTTCTCAATGTGGAGATTTCCGAAATTAAACTACCTAAAAAGTTTTCAGCCCCACATGGGTCAGCTCAACGTTTCTTGATTCAAAACCTTCTTTATTTTTATTGCTTAACTAGAGAAAGCATTCCGAGATTGCATCAATGTATTAGTTGATTTACGTAGAAAAATGAAAATAAAAAATTTATCATCTGCTTCATATCCCATCTGCATATTCGATTACTATCGAAGAGTTAATATTTATGAAGTGATATCATTTCAAAACTCGGATATTATTTTGTTGTCTTTTGTGTCGCGTACATGTGCAAAGGAAAATCAGTCGCTGTAATAGTTATGACGCTTATGATTTTTAATAAATGACATGTTTGTACTTGAAATGAAGTCAAGCGACAACCAAAAAAGTAAAGGATGTGCAGACGAACTTACAACTTAGATTACATATCAAGTAGTCTAATGAAGATCAGGTTGAACTTGATCATTCTTATAGAAATAAAATCATCTTTTTAAAATTCTTTAGGAATGGTTCAGTTTTTAATGCAAATTACGCTACATTTCCCTACTGCTTCTCAAAGCAAAAATCCGGAATTAAAAACAACATCAGTTAGATATGCGGCTTTTATACTGAACAAGAATTCATGCTTCATTTAGCGAAACTATATCTATATACAGCCAATACAACCGAAGTATAAAGAAAATGCTCTATATCTTACCCGATCTTCCTAAATTATTTTCTGTCTTCTCTACTAATCACAACCTAAGTTCAAAAGTTTTGTCTTATATTTTCAATACAATATAGAATAGATAAAAGGCATTCAAAAAGAAAACCGCATCGATTTATAAACATATAACCAAAACACAAAATGTCCAATAACGTTGTTATAATATCACTACGATATTGTCCAGTATTCGGAATATTAAGCAACATCGTGGACATATCGTACATCTTCTACTAATAGAGATATATGATCATCTTTGCAATAACATGATCGAAGATCTTTATTATATCAGTTTGCTAAATGTAATACATTGTAACAAATACCTACATATTGCAAGACCACTCACTGAAATAGATCTGAAATTTAAGGAAGGAAATTCTTGTTTTTTTTTTTTTATTTCAAAAATATACAATTAATTAAAAATTCTTTTTATGTCAATTTATTATTTTCGAAATTGTACCTACAACGCTTTGTATTTTTGAATTAAAAAATTTCGCAGGTATGATTTTAGTAATTTATTTGTAGATATTACTAACTGTTGTTTAATAGGCACAGTTTGACCCGTAAGGACAATAGTGCAGGTTACAACTATTCCGATCCAATATCAAAACACACAGAACCCCTAGGTAATCAAAAAGACCAACTGCTGACAATCAATCAATACCAGGACTGATATTATAACACTGGAAAGACTACAAAAATTAGGCAAATCAGTAATATGCCGTTTTCTGTTAGAATTGAAGACATCCAAAAGATTTTAGCATCGCAAGCTTATAACATTTCCACAAGGAACTTACAACAAGATTTTTTTAACAAAATAGATAAAAGCGAAAACATCACAATTAAAGGAATAGAAAATTTCTTCACTACCAAAAATACTAAGAGAGGGCGTTATCATTATATAGCTTTACCACATCGAGTTGCCACTGGACCGAATTTGCTAAATAACATTCATGTATAATCTATCTTCTCTTTTTTCGTTTTTTTTTCCCGATTTATTGATAATAAATTATCTACAAAGTAAATACTTTATTTATCTAAATAATTTCATTGGCATGCCATTTGTCTATTCACCTGTTATGTGTGGTGGTTAAGAAACTGGAGTTCAAGAACTCCATGACATTCCGGCAATCAATCAACTCCTTCACTTTAAGGATTTCTGGATCATTGCATGGTAGAATATATAAAGAAGATCTAATTTGACTTATTCATTCGGCAACAAGTCTTTAACTCCACTGGCAAGTATGTATTTTCTAAATACAATTTCGAAGTTTAACAACAGCATTTATAAAAAAAATGCAAATTGTTCATATACTAAAATGATATTCGCAATAAACGAAATAGCAACTTACTAAATTTTTTGCAACAATAATGGATTTTTTGAACTAATAGCTATATCGATAGGAATTTCAATAGAAATTAATTATAATTACAAAAGAATAAAGTTAACCATTTATTATTATCATATTTATAAGATTCTGGAAGATCAGTTTTTCTTTTTGTATTATTTAATATTTCTCACTTTCATATGATTTGTTTTATGTTTGCAGAAATGGAAATTTGCAATCGATTTTTCCTTCTTTATTCTTAATATGCTGGAATTTAGAAATTTTGTATACTTGTGCTTTCTCAATTATAATGCAATATACATTTTAATATTTTCAGAGCTTATTTATCAGTTAATCGATTAATTTAATTCTATTTTAATTTCATAAGGGATCATCTAGAAGTGAATTTGAGAAAATATAATTTTAAGATTCCACAAATATTTAGAATAATGAATATAAGTTAAAAACGGAAAATTAAAATTTTAAATAATATATATATATATAT
>JAPMOR010014755.1:123695-206457 GCA_026543865.1 Argiope aurantia | reverse complement strand
ATAGAGAGAGAGAGAGAGAGAGAGAGAGAGAGACAGATAGATAGATGTAGATATAGATCAAAATATAGAATATTGATTTAGAATAATATTGGATTTTAAACAATCCATAACAATTATTTTCAATAAAAAAATTTCCAATCAATCCAGTTGAAATTCCTTTTCCAATCCAATCAATTTGATACTTCACTTTTTCCCTATTTCCTTATTCACTTCTCCCTATTTTTTAATGCCGTTAATTTAACTGAAAATTAAATTAATTATGACAATATCAATCGGAATGAAATCAATATAAAAAGAAAATAATTAAAATGAACTTTTTAATTAATGTTAATAAAATATAATCAAAGTTTCATATTAGATAACTAATGTTTGATTTGCTTAATGCTGCTTTGAAAATAATATCATTCAAAATCATAATTTACCTATATGAAGAAATAGTTCTTAAATCATTTTAAGTTGTAATAAGAATTTACTAGTAAAGAGGTATCAAATGCTGCAAGTAACAAAAAAATATCATTTGTTTATTTATTGAAATTTCAAATAGTTGGAGTAATTTCAATAGTTATACAATACCAATAAATGTGACTATTTTCTCCCTTTTAACAATGTGTTGTTAGATCATTATATATGTCATCAATACCTTTTCGTTTATCAATATTATCGTTTCGTTTCCTTGCGGACATTTCATCATAAATTAACTCTTTCAATCAAAAAGTTAATGAGTCGATGATGAGATTGCGTTTACAGAATGGCAAATTTCCAACTCGGCGGCTGTTAGAGTTGGAAATGGAAGGACTGCAAGTAAGTCAATTAAAAAAAATCCTTTTTTCCTGGTAACTAAATGATTAAATTTGTATATATATATATATATATATATACAAATTATGTGAATGATGAAATATTGGAATAATATTAACACATAATCAAGTATAATTGGTCAGGTTCTTATATATTTCATTAAGTTCACTTAGTTATTAGAATATTTATAAACACTAAAACTCTATCAGAATAATATTGTATACGAACGTAGATTCCAGGCAGTTTGGAATCATAATAGATAAATATATTTTCGCAGAATATATAAAGTAAAAAAAAAATGTTTAGGATAGGTTAAAAAGTCCTTTTTTTGGGGGAAATTATGAATTTTTTTATTTAAAATTCTCAATGTTTGTAGATATTTATTTATAAAACCAATTGAATTTTGTTTCTAAATCTATTTTTTGGGAAATTACACTGATTTAGGTATTTGCATTCACATGCGTTTTAATGCTATTATACATCTTTATATGCTATTTTCTCAAATTTTACTCTTTGATAGAATTTTCATACGAAAAATGTCATAAATTAAAAACCTATGCACATTTTTTTTGTTTAAATTAGTATAATAATTTCTCAAAATGTTCTGCTTTTCCTGAACTAGAGAATAAGTAATCCATTCATTTAGAAACATTTTATAAATGCTCCACAATGTAAAAAAAAAAAAAAAATATTATTAGTTAAACCCCAATATTCAAAAAATTGATAAAAATGTAGCTTATTTATTCAGTTCAAGAACTAGATAATAAAATTCTTCAGATATCTGAAAAATTTTAAGTAAATCATTTGATAAACCTCTAACTAGAGGATTTTTGCATTATACATCTTTTTACCTCCCCCTTCCCCCAAAAAACCCTATCTCCCATTTTTAAAAAAATACCACTTCACTGGTATAGATATTTTTTTCCAATCGTTTTTTTATGCAAATATTCATAACATAAAAATTTTCGAAGGTTTTTCAAAAAATTTATCCCTAACGTACTTACATACCTTAACCTATTATAAATTAATATCATGTTAAACATATGAAACTAAGTTGATCGTCTTAATAAAATAAGAGCTTCATAATATGAACTGCCTGGGGTCGCAAAATGCTTAAACCAAACACTGCATTTACATCAGATTTAATAAAGAGCAGTGAAGAAAAGCAGTAAGCTAATAAAGAACATAAATCTAAATGTTTACGTCCATATTTCTATATTTTCTTAATTCTTACGGGAAAAAAAACCAAAACACATAAGTATAGGAAGTGTTTCATATTTAGCTTCGCAATATAGTTTCGACCATAACTATATTAACATACAGCATTGTATAGCTAGTAGTAGCGCATTTTAAATACACGTTGTGTTATTGTATAACCACTAAACTGGAGAGAAATTAATGGAAGTTAAAATTAATTCGACTTCACCACCATATGGATAAAGAAAAGTGCCTCCAAATTAGCACTTCTGTGAATTGTTTAAATTCCTCCCGATCACACTTCTCCAGGTATGAAGAGGGCAATTATTCGCGTTCTACTTGACAAAGGGATTCTAAAATATTCCGCACTGCCCCTTCAATATTTAATACACATTAGCCCGCTCCACGCAGACAGGCCACAAACAATGAACCGTTTACTGTCAGGCTAAATTGGAAACAAGAAAAACTGTTCCCTGCCACATCCAATTCACGCCTACTGAAAAAAAAAATTAAAAAAAATAGGCTGTACACTCGAGCAATGTCTGAACAGAGCACTCTTACACAAACCTTTAACAGACTCATATTTTTTTCGGGTTTTTTTTTTTCAATGTGGATGGGAGAAAAATAATAAAAAAATAATCCACCATTCGGATGGGGCTTCCATTTTTTTCTCTTTCCTACAACTGTCTCTTCGGAGGACGGAACTGGCACGGGTCCATGCGCATTTTGGAAGCGAAACCTGCATGTGGGAGGTCCGCAAAGAACACCTAATCCTCGAAGGTGCGTGTGCCGTTCATTCGACTTGTAACACTCGTAAGTTCATCTGAGATAAATGAAATAATCACAGTGTATCCCGCTCTTGATGCATCTGATATTCTTTTAGATCTAAGGTTCTCAACTTGAGGTCTAAGCGCATGATCCCGGGGTACACTTCAGGTCAGTTATGGATACTTAAAAGTAGTATTCGTAATGAAGGAAAACAAAAACCATAAGTGATTAATATAAAAGAAATTCTATAACTTTGTTTTCACAAATTCATGAGGAAAAAGCAAGTTATCCAAATCCGAAAGCCTGCTCTTTTATATGAAATAGGATGGGATAAATTAAAACTAATAATTAATTGACAATTAATAGCTAGCAACCCTTCTCATCTTCCAGCATATATCATGATTATGTATAACTCACCCATTCTCGCAAGAGCTGTTGCTTCTGTTCCTATAATTTTTTACTTTCTCGTATACCTAGTGTACAGAAAGTATAGTAATCGTCAAAAAATTCAAACTCGAGATTTTGACGAATTTCCACATCTTAGATTTCCCTGAGTTCGAAAAACACATTTTTGGAAAATGTTTGTCTGTCTATATGTGACAAAGATAATGTTAAAACCCTTTGAGCTGTCTAGCTTGCAATTGGGTCTTTACACCAAATTTACAGATTTTCATCAACTTTTGAATAAAATCTGTTCAGAGGAAGTCCGTCTGTTCGAATATAAGTTAACTCGATAACTGCAAAACGAAGAGAGCTAGATAGATAAGATTCGGTACGCAGATTTAACATCTATAGTGTGGACTCCTGCCAAATTTTGACCAAAACAAACAACGGGTTGACTGTCTGTCGGCCTGTATTTTTAGAATCATGTAAACGCGATAACTCAAAAACGCAATGACTTAAATATATCAAATTAGGAAGGAAATTTTGTGACTTCTCACAAAATCACATTTTTTGTTTCAGTCGATTGAGAAAGATGTGCCTAAAGCATAAATTTGATTCGGATTCGATTTCCATTTTTGGTTATTATTAACCGCATGGCAGGGATTAATCGCCAAAAAACTCGCCAAGGATGACATGATAGATTCAGTAAGAATGGTAAATTCATGCCAAATTTAATATTTCGTAATTATTGTACGTCAATACCATTTAAAGTGTTCTCTGCCATGGCAAGTTTATTAGAGAGTATGCGGGAAAGTTTTGGGGAGACCACTCATGCTGGTCCATATAGGATTATCCTGAAAAATCTCGCAAAAGCTTCTTTTTCGACATTTCTATTTAAAATACACCGTTTTTGGTGACCAGCTAATACATCAGAATTGCTAGCTATGTAATTTCTGATTTTCTTTTAGTAACTTAGTTTTAACGGTTTCCTCAGAAAAGTATTTTTAAATTTTAATTAATCTATCACTCGTATTATTTTAGACATCTTATGCAGTTGTGTTCATTGTGTTATTTCATATTCATTTTATTTAAAATTTGGAGCTAAGTTCTGAAAGGAAGGCGATTAAAATAACAGCATACTTCCTGAATCGAAGTACATTCGTAAAAAAAATAATGGTGGAAAGAAAACTAATTCAAAATTGAAACGGATGTTTTAGATGTGCTACAGAATATATTTCATCATTTACTTAATAATCAGAGGATTTTTCAATAAATATTTCTCCGATTCAATTTCAAAAAATCAGCTTACTTCAATAAGGAAAAATAGCGTTAAGTTAAAAGCGCGATAAAATAGAAGTATTTTAAATTTCGAGAATTATTTTTATAAAAATGATTACTTCTGAAGTTAAACATTGGCTGTAATTGCCACAGTATTAAAAAAAACTATTAAAAGAATGCTTTAAACAAAAATCAATTCCATACGAAAAAATAAGCCAAACCTTCGTCCATTATTTAAATGTTTTAAACATTATCCAGTATTTAAGATTATGAAGTTTTAAAAAGTACTGAAACAATATTCATTGATAAAAATTTTAATAATTTCATAATAATAATTATAGTACCTTTATTTAGTACCTTTATTACAATAAAAAACGCTCAAATTAAACAGATTACCTAGTTCGACCATAAATCTATTAAGATCCATCTACTTCAAACCCTTTTCAATAAATTTCGCAGTCCGAAGGCTTTTTCAAATTACACCAGGTGCCGGCTGACTGATTTACCAGCTTATCTGACGACAAGTGGGACTCATTACACATAAGACAATATGGAGTCCTTCCACCCAGGATATGTGTGAGAGAAAGGACTTGCTTTCACAGAGAATTGATAGAAGTTCCCGTGTCTTTTTTCAAACGAATAAATATTTATAAATTTTAAGCTACAAATAACCTCTTCTGTTCCAGGCCTGACAGAAAAACCCAATTTGATTTTCAATGCCTGCCAAGGCCCGCGGCAGAAAACTATTTCCCTATGCAGGAAGCGGTGATATCTGCGAGGAGTGATTAAACAATATGCTTTTTTCATTCTCTCTGCAAAACTAATAATTGTAAAAAAAAAAAAAGGATCACATAGGTCAGCAAAAGAAATTAAAAACATTAAAAAAAATCCTAGATAAAAAAAAATACTACAACAATAAAATAAACCGGTAATTGATTTTGCTTTGAATACATTCGAGTACATTTTTGAAGCACTGACGCAAAGTTCCTATTAAAAGCAAACAGCTAAAAACCAGTCCTAACTTTCTATTTAAAAATTAATTAATTTAGAAACAATAAAATTAGAAATGATATTTAATATTTTAATATTCATATTTATTGCTAATGTTAGGCAATCGGAAGTATGAGATTTCCGAGGAATACAAGCTATCAACGAAATAATAAATTTTTCTACTGGTATGAGAAGCACAAAATAAATATATCTTTTTTTTTTTTTCTCGGTAAAGAAGGAAACTTCTTCCCTAGACCAAAATTCTTACAAAATATTTACAAACACTTATTCCAAAATGAAATTTGTTATTTTTTCGAGAATTTTGTGATAGAGTAATATCTTGAAAGATAATGCAGTCATTTGATGATCAAATGCACCACATGAATTTGGCAATATATTGGATGGAAAAGGCAGTTGCAGCTCGGAAATTAGCAATGCTACAAATAATATCTATTAAGAAACTACAATTTGAAAAAGCTATTTTACCCAGACGTAGTCAAGTTAAAAAGTTTAATGCATTTCAAAAATGTCAAACAATCAGTATATGATGTCAACAGAAAATTATGCGAATGGTGATTCAGATGATAAATGTTCACACACACACACATCCCTCCCCCCATGTAAGCACATTTCTATCATTGCTGACTCCATTTGAAATACTTATCCAAAAATGAATATCAAATATGTGCAATAAATAATATTCAATGCTCATCATTTCATGTATGTAATAATTAATAAAAATAGATTCCTCACTATCAAAATATTCATCTGAATAACATATTAGCAAATTATTGAAATAATTTTTTTCAAAGAGTGGCCTTTAACAAAAGAAAATGAATATCTATAAACCATATGTGCTTCCACTCAGACAGCAAGAATTGAAACCAAAACTCATCAATAATCAATTACAGATAGGGACAGGAAATTAGCAATGCTACAAATAATATCTATTAAGAAACTACAATTTGAAAAAGCTATTTTACCCAGACGTAGTCAAGTTAAAAAGTTTAATGCATTTCAAAAATGTCAAACAATCAGTATATGATGTCAACAGAAAATTATGCGAATGGTGATTCAGATGATAAATGTGACTGAGAGAATGAAAGAAAATTCTAAATAAAAGCAAGAGGAAAAAAAAAAAAAAAAAAAAGGAGGAGGAGGGATTAGTTTGCTGTATTCCAAGCCAGGACTGGTCTGATCGCAATTCTAGTGTTTTTGAATAAAAAGGGTTGTTTTCATCTACAAAAATCAGTCAATTATATGCACAGTGGTCTTTCACGAGTTACTCACAAACTAAACCCTAATAACCCCCTGTGTTTCTTTCTCCTTTTTCAATTCCTACTATTAGTTCATACTCTTTCTTCATATATTTATATATCTTGTTCAAATTTTCAATCATTAATAAAATACTTTTTATTCATCCACTCAAGTTCAAATACATCTTTTAAAACTTGTAGTGGTTGACACTTGATATAAATACAGTTTTTTCAAATATTAATTCATTAATTAAATTTAATTAATTTTTAATACTTTAAATAGAGTTTTAGTAGCTTGTAATGAAAAATGAAATCAACAGACGGTAGCTCAATTGGTAAAATGCAAGGATTTCAGTATTTTTCATGTGAAGGTGAAGAATATGAGTTGAATTCTTGTGAAAATCAATACTTTTTTTATACTTATTTTTTAATAGTAATTTTTTTGATAATTATTTAATAAAAAGTAACTAAAATAAAATCTTTCTTTGTTGACCTAAGTAGGAATTGAATTAATTTTTTTTATATTACTAGTTTATTTTCAAGTTTATATTGTTTTTTTGTTTTTTTTCATTTCTTGTTGACCTACTTACTCACAAAGCAGGAGGGAGGGGGAGCAAAGCACAACTAACTTTCAGAATGGAAAAGCAAACAAATCAGACAAAATGAAAATTTAACTTTAAAAATAATTTCAAAGCGTCAGTGTACAGTTCAGCAGCCCCTATAGACAAAATATCACTGGTAATAATTTGCAGTGTAATAGCATCAATTTCTTAAAAAATCAAATTATATTATAAAAGTAAATTTTATTTTAGCAATTTAATGAAAATATATACAACAGCAAAAGTATTAATCATATATTTAACAAAATATTTTTAATGTATAATAGAGGAGGGAATAGGTAGTCCAATATGCAGGTTTGTAAGAAAAATGAAATTGATGATACTATTTTATTTTCAGTAATATATTTAAAACGTTATATACACATGTGATGTCATTTAATACATGTATTTTTAGTCTTTTTATCTCTGTTTTCCAGAGAACGTGCAATCATATTTTCACTCAGCTCCCACAAACGTTTTGCCAGGTCTTCGTCATCTGCACTTTTTGAAGGTCGGCATCTGTAACAATTATTGAAATACATGCCACCTACACCTTCCAATTCATATGCTATTGCGCAATATACAGTCGTGGCAGCTGCTTGCGACTAGAATGGAAAAGAAACAAGATTTAATGAATTTTAAAAAGTTATTATTTATTAATTTTTTTTCTATTTACGAAAATTAAAGTTTATGATATCGATAGTTTTAAAGAATTGCATTTTGCACATATTTGAATAAAATTTAAAGACTGAGTAAATGATAAACCAGAATTACTTAGAAAATAGAATTTGTATAATGAAAGAACATAGGGAACAATCCTTATCACACAACCATGGCTAAAAATTACAAGATTTATCTCCATTCATCTTCCAAAATGTTTTGAAATAGAACAAGAGAATGATTAATCAAGTCAATTTAGATCATAGAGAAATAAATAACTATAAATATAAGAGAAACTATAAGAAATATGCATATTCTCTCTTGGCTAAATATCGTGCAAGTTTTTTCTACTAAATTTCATTTCATAAGTAATAAAAGTGAGTTTTAATGATCAAAGCAAAGTAAAAAGAGGCTTTACAAATAAATATTCTCTTCTAATAACTCCTATTCTTGCACCTCCCCCTTTTACTCATCACCATTTCTTTTTTACTAAGCTAGGTAATTTTTATCTTTCTTTATTTTTATCTATATTTTAGGTTTATTTTTTCTTTCTTTACAACCAATACCACTTTATGACATTCTAATTTCAGTATTGTGTTGTGTTTGCATGCGTGCATATGTATATGTGTTGAACAGAACTGTAATTTAAGCAATGAAAGTAAAAAATATTTTGAGGGAAAAAAGAGAGAAATTGAGATTTTAAGAGAAATGTTACATATATTTGTTTTTAAAAAAATGTAAACTGATAAAAATTTTTGAAAAAGAATTTTCTATTTCACAAATTTTTCTCTCAAATGGCTTTATAAAATAAATTTCTTTATTTGAATTATATAATAATTTGGCAGCACAATACAACTGTGCATGTATAGATTATCTTAATAGCTGATATTCTAGTTATTGTAATTAAATTTTTAATCTATTTCAGGGAAATATTATCCAGTTTTATAATAGTTAAAATAAAAAGTTTTCAGAATTGTCACATTATCCTTTTATCACTTCAATTTAATAAAATATAGATAAGAGAAATTAGATAAATTCCTACCATTTCTATATAGCAATGAAGAAATATTAAAAGTAATTATTATTATACTTTCTATTACAATGTGTAATTGTTCAAAACTAGTTGTTTGATTTGATTGGGATATTGATTATATTTCATTTCAGTTAAATCATTTAGATTTATCTTCATGTCCGTGATTCTGTCAAATGTCTACTATTAAAATATTATTTTAATTGTTTTGCATGTGTTTTCTGTTAACTGTCTTCGTGAATGCCTCTCAAATACAAACTGCTCTCATGGCATCATAGTGCTATTAGAAATGGTTAGTTAATATTCAGTTCACTGATCTTATCATTTTTACAGCATTGCAATGTCACTTTTTTGTTCATTTTGTAAATTACACAGATATTAAAAAAAAATCTTTCTGCTTTAACTTTCAACGATGGAAGAAAAATTATGTTTGTTTAAATGTTTGATGAAGCAATGAGAATGGTTTGACTCTTAGGGTAATAATGCAATCTATTGTTGGAAATAAGGTGAAAAAAATGTGAATTAAAAAAAAAATTAGCATTATTGATAATCTTTTAAACTTTAAGATGATGTAAAATTTATTTTTGTGCTGTAATATTTCTGAAAGTAGAGGTGTACATTCAGAGGCAAATGTACACGCAGAGATGTACATTTGCACCTTCTAAAATATATATGTGCCAAGTTTTATATCTCTATGCCAAATGGTCTAGCCAATAGAGCAGCAACATAAACAAATATACACATTCATTACTATTATTAGTAGAGATTGAGACTAGTATTACACTTTACTTACCAACGATTTTGAGAAGGGTCTAACAAAAGCAAATAACAATCTGTACAGCCACCAGTTACGAGACAAATAACTGCTGACTAGATTACCTGGATGCACAGCATTGGAAAATACTTTAAAACCTGAGAGACGTCGGTTTAATTCAGTAGAAAACAATATATTACATAACTTTGAGTTATTGTAAGCAATGATTGAAAAAAATCCATATCCAGTTTTAGGAGAGAGTCTCTCTTCAGAAATATTTTCTTTGGTAATAAATGACTGCCTGGAATGAAAAAAAAATCAATTATATATATTTACAATAGTAAGTTGGCGCTCAAAAAACTCTTGCAGAATTATTATCATGAAATATTCAATGATATATACAAGAAAGATAGTGGCATATTGCAGCTATTTTATTTGTTTAGATGTTATTAGGTGAATGGTTTTTAAAGAAGGATATTTCATCTTAAAATCTCTTTGATTAAAAAGAAAATTTTAAGATATATTTTATCTTCTGATAACAGATTTTAAAAATATAGGTATAATAATTATCTAGTACAAAGTATCAAATTTGGATATTAGCAAGTCCCAAATAAACAAACTCTAAAATTATGTAGGTTTCCTAAAAAATAATTAATTAAACCTTCAATTTTTATATAAATATGTTCATTTCAAAACATAGAATAAAAGAGAAAAAGAGCAATGATACAATGAATGAAGATTAACTGATACTTGGAATCTCTTCTCTGATTATAATATTTCTGTTTCAAAGGATAATGGTCCTCAGAAATTAATTTAAAAAACTGATTCAAAGTAGCAGATAGTAATTCAAAGTAGCAGTTCTTTTTATAAGCAATGAAATTATTTGTATTAATAAGTGCAAGGAAATAATTCCATTCATTCATTTATTTATTGTTATTAAACCAGAAACAAATATCTGTAAACTCCAGGTATTCTAATTTCATCAAATTTTACCTTCAATTAGATCTCAAATACTTCTAAATAATTATTGATACTGGTCAGGAAAAATAAAAAAAATTAAAACTTTTTGAATAATATGATTTGCTATAAATAATTATGCATAATTAAGAATTTTAAAAAATTAAGCTATAGAATTTTTATTTAAGACTTTGTTATATATTGATATTTTCTGGGTCAGCAAGATATTCATTGTACAACCAAATAATCTAAATGATAAAGCAAAATGGTAAATAAAATTTAAAAAATACTTATAATGTAGCTTATATAAATAGTTTTAGTTTAGGATTTAAATATTCACTTAGAAAGAACCAATATCACATCATATGATTAAGAGTTCAATGTAATTAAATTTGAATTCTTGAAATAATTCATTTAAATTTCATTTCAAAATTAAATTAACAATTTGGTAGTTAATCTGGATAAGAAAACAAATCATATCTTCATTATAATTAAATTAATTCAGCCATATTACATTGAATAATATTAATTCATTTTACCTGTGGCTTTCTGATGACAAGACTACAACTCTACAAGGTGCAGATTTGATTAACAAAGGCGTTAGTAATTTAACTAAATAGAAATGACCTAAATGATTAACTTGAAAAGTTGTTTCAAAACCATCTTCTGTTATGGAAAATGGAAGACCAAAAGTGCCTGCATTCAGTATGAGCATGTTAATATGCCTAAAAATTAAAAAAAAAAAAAAGATAAATTTATTTTAAGAAATGTAAAAAATAATTTAATGTAATTTTTAAAAATATAATTTTATTAAAAAAAGTTTTAAAAAAGTAATTATAGTCCTTTCAGAATAAAAGCCATCAATATACTACAATCTTATATATATATATAAAATTTCAATATATAATTTACTAATAATAATTTAAAGTAGACATTTAGGGACACAATTTAATTTTTAAATTAGCCAAAGGCAGATGGATTCATTGACCTTTGAATTTGAATACATTTTACAAATTTTGTATTATCTTTTTAAAATTTATAGATTGCACATTTCATATGCAAACAAAATGATATAATTTTTTATCAAATACTGTTATCTAAAATTTGTATGCTAAACCAATTACAGATACGTCAATAATAAGAAATTGATAGTTTTGATAAATGTTTAAAAGATATAAAAAAATTTTAAGATTAAAAGAAAGCATAACATATACTGTATAAGACTTACTTTTTCTCACGATTAAATTTAACACAAAATTCTTCAATGCTCTGAAAACTTTCCAAATCCAAATGAATATAATGAACTATAGAATTAGGCTATAAAAATACAGAGACATATTCTTTATTATATTCCAATATCACAAATTCATGTTTCCAAAAACAAGAAAAAAGAGAAATTAAGCTATTACAAATTAGGCAGAAAAATTATACTATACTATTTGCTATTTTAAATACTAAATAATGCGAAAATTAATTACTTCAATATGCCAGAAACATTGATTAAACATAATTATAAATTTAAGTAAGTCAACTAACCCTTTCTTTACAAATTCGTTCCATTGCTTCCACAGCTCTTTTTCTGTTTCTGCAAGCAAAATACACTTCACATCCATGATACGCCAAAGCTCTAGCTGTTTCATAACCTAAAACAGAAATAAAAGTATTGCTAAAAAATACTTTTTAAATGTTTTATAATCAAACAGATAATGAAATAATTCATAAAACTAATAAAGTCCCTGAATGACATAAAGTTTCAGAATGACATTCTGAAAAAGTTGGATTTTGAACTTTCTCTTCAAATTAAAGGTTTTCATTAAATCAAACCAAGATCATTTTTGAGAAAATTTAATTGGTATGTAAAGTAAGATGAAAATGTAAAATCAATGCATAGTTTACAGAATGGAAAGGAAATATTCAAAAATGTCTTATCCAATATAGGGCTTGTTTTTTTTATAATCAAAATTTTGAAAATAGCCCTTATGCCAAAATGTTCATGAGAATTAAGTATATACTTAAGTTAAAAGAAAAATTATCAAGATAACTACTAGACAGATAATCTTAAAACTATTTCTTTAAATTTTATTCATAATATTAATCAAAGGTGTCAAACTCAAATACTAGCACAGGTCAACTAACATGTCCATTGCCATGATTAATTACTGTAATTTGGACCCTATCTAATAAGATGCTTACTTAATTGCTCTTTTTTGACAGAGGGAAAATACCTAATTAGATAGTATGAATGAATCACAGGCAATTCACCTTTTGGTAATGTGTTAAAACTAGGAGATATAAACTAAGCATAGACTTGTTCCACTCGTATCAAATTCTACACTGATTGAGAACTTCTGTTGTCACATGAATGTGAATGACACGACAGTCAACATGTTAAACACAGTCTAAATTTATATGAGCAAAAAAAAAAAAAAATTATAGAAAACAAAATTATTTCAAAAGTAATAATAAAAAAGGAACATGGACAGTGGTAAAGTAAATGTTTTCATCTTGACAAGCTTGGTATCTTTTTTCTACTTCCATCTTCTTATTTGAGACATATCTTGTCTGCAACAAATAACTTTAAAACTGATCCAAGTTTAATAGCAGCAATTCATTCCTTCGCAAAAGGACTAATTTCCTGTCATGAGTAAAAGTAGGTGCTTATACCAATAAGCATTTCTAAGCATGTAAGTAATTTCATACAATAATTTTTCAAATATTTTGTAATTAGCTGGCTGGAAACTTTGGACATCCTAACTTTAACAAAATTTGCATTCAAATCTAAACAGCATTGGATCTTTATTGCTTCAATATGTACCAAGAAAGTGGAAGAAACTTTCCTTCCGATAATTGAGATTCTTCAAACTTTATTCTAAATTCAGTTTTAAGGCATAATTTTTTTTTAACTCAGAATTTATGATTTATTATTAACAATTATATAGAATTAATTAATAAATTTAGGCCACAGAATTTGTTTAAAAATTTGGATGTATACACTGTTATGTTAGTTGAATCCAAAGATTTTCATTTTATGTCTCATGCAATTCGTGGATTGCAAATTTTGCACCCCTAATGTAGGGGAAAAAATAGTTTTACTGTGATTTAATCCATTGATTCTGTTTTAATTAATAAACATTAAATCAAGTAAACAGTACTCTGACATCAAATAAATGAAAACAAATGTAAATTCTTGAGAAAAATTATATCAAAATGAGCATAGAAATATAAATGCACTATGCTTGCAAAGAAAAAAATATAGAGCACGATTTCGTTTTTTTTTTTTTACCCCCCCCCCCCCCCCCGATGACTGGATGATGCTTGGAATGTTAAAACCTTTTTTTCACCATGGCCACAGATTGTAACAATTTCTTAACACCTGTATAAATTTAAATTATTACTCTTTTATAAATAAATAAAGTCATTATTTGCCATTAAACTATTTGCATTAATTAAGATTAAACACATTTTTCTATGTCATATTGTGTACAGCAATAATTTTTACTGCAATAAAGAAGTTACCATTGAAAATTTTATCAAAAAAATTAATACAGTGCCAAAAGTTGGCAAAGTTATTCGTAGTTTTTAACCAAATATAATTACAAAGAAAATATCTTTAAATATCTACATAAATTATAAAGACAAAATATTGGAAACATATTTTCTTGTTATAATCTAGATTCCAAGGCAAATTTAAATGCCTTAATTTAGAAGTCATTCTTTGATTGATAAGTTTATACCTATGGTGGCTAATGCTCAAAAGTAACAAATTTATTTTCACTGAGAAATCAGTATTTATTTTAACTATAATAGGTATCTATATATATTCAATTATTTATTTTATATTTAGTGTTGTATTTTTTAATTTTATATCTTTATATATATATATATATATATATATATATATATATATATATATATATTTATATTAATATTTTTGAGGAACTTTAAAATTGCATGTACTGCATTTTTCATTATTAATAACCTTTAAGCTATGATCAAATGATATACACAGCAAATCATTAAGAATATAAAAGAAATTGCAAAATATTTACAACTAACCTATACCACAGTTTGCCCCAGTTATGATAGCCACTTTTCCACCTAAATCTCGACCATGAAGTATCTGTAGTGCGTGAGTACTAGCATCAAACCGTTGCCGAATATCTGTTGGAAATTCTTTCTCCTCCACAGCAAAAGCCAACCTTGGATCTGTATAAGTAGTTTTGTGGTTAATGTGACTGAAAGAAAACAAACTATTTCAGGATGAATATAAAATATGGGAAGCTTCTAACATTAGATTACTTTTCAAAGATCAAACATTGCATATCAAAAAAATTTGCTAGAACTATGTTAAGAACAATAGAATGTAATTGAAATAATGGTGTATAATGTGAATTTACAATACTTAATGCAATTTTAGAATTTCAACTTTTATTTCCTATTTACATTAGTAAAATATTGCCCTTTAAATTTATATTGTGTTGTTTCAATTTGCATTAAATTCTTCTTTTACTATATTTATGAGTTTTATTATAGATAAATATGATATTTCATTCAATCCATTTGCCACTTTACTTCACAAAATATAAACATTTTAGACGGAAAAGTCATACTCAGCCATTTTATTAGAATATTTCCATTTAATTTATCACTTTACAATACTATAAGATGTACAGTGGTTATAAAAATAATAGAAACACCAGTGAATAAAAACGACAAGAATATGTTTCATAAGCATTAAAATATATTCCAGTTTTTTTACCAGTACCAGTTTTTTTTATATAAAAATTATAAATAATGTAGATTTAGTGAAGTAGATGTAGATGAAGTAGATTTAGTGAAGTTGTATGCATTTTTTTTGTCAAAAGCATAAAATTTCAGACTCCACATGCTTTCAAAAAGACCAAATTGTAGTAGCTTAACTAGCTTGAGCAAATGAGACTGAAACATCCCAGTTTTTAAGCATTTCTAGAGATAGGGTTCTAAAGTCATGACAGGAAAGACAAACTTAACAATCCAAGATATAGGTAGAAGGAAAGCTGAGTGAAAGAGACTAACAGATATAAAAGTGAATTGTAATGTTCAAAAAGAAGACAAAGGCAGCAAAGTGACTGCAGAACTCAATCAGCATCTAGATTTTTCTAGTGTCAATAATTACAGATAGGTAGCACCTTTATAAACAAAGCAGCCATTCCCAAGTAATTTTTCACAGATGTTAATGCCAAACATCATCTACAATTGTGGCATAACCACAAAACCTGGTGGTTGATAAGTGGAAGACAGTTAAATAATCAGATGAATCATCTTTCAAATTTTTTCCTATGAAAGAATGGGTATACATTTGGAGGACACCAGCAGAAGCATATAATCGTGATTGTCTCTTTCCAACTATCAGGCATAGAGGTGAATCTGTTATGATATAGGCAGTCCATGTTATGGTTTTCTAGTCCAATTTTAACTCTGAAAGAAAAGATCACTGGAGAGAAATATGGAGAACCATGGATCATTAGTTAACAATATCCATCCTATGATGTTAACTATGTTTCCTGCAGGATATTGAATTTTCCGGGCTGCTAATGCTCCTATTTGTGAAAGAGATTTTTCCAATCGTAAACATCTATCTTGGTCTGCACAGTCCTCCAACCTCAAAATAATCGAATTGTTATGGTTTATTTCAGAGTGTTCAATCTGGAATCAATATCCTCCACCAGAATCTCTCGCAGAACATTCACAATATCACCATGAAGAAAAGTACAACATTCCTCTAAATACTATTTAGCACTTTTTTTTCTAGGCAAATCTAAGCTGACATGACAAAGGCAACCTGTACCTTTTTAATAAAGATTCTTGTATTTGTTTATGATGTTTCCATTATTTTAATGCAGTAGTAATCACAGTTCAATTTATTACTACTACAAAATTAGATAATAAGTAGAGCAGATATGAATTTAATTTTCTTTCACCTAATAATGTTTTAAAGTCTTTTTTTTTTAACTTGTCATTGATGGTTATAAATATTATGTGCAAAATGTGATTAAATATGGAAAAAGTTGGAGATGCAGTTACACAATACTCATTTACAATGTTTATACCTCATCTCAATGTTACTTACTCAACATAAAAAACATTGCCATCTTCATTTACTTTCTTCTCCCAACCATGTGGAAGTTCTATAAAATATAAAGAAATTTTTAAAATAAACATTTAAAATTTAATTCTTCAAGTTATTTAGTTATCAAGTTATGTATTTCATGAAATAAATATTGAAACTAAATATTAAATGTTATTAAAATCATAAAAAAAGAAGTTTAAATGGTAAATTGCAATGTAGATTACTATACAATGATAATAAAAAAAAAAGAATATATTAGCTTCAAAAAGGATTAAAAAAATATTACAATAGGCATAATGTTTTCCTCAAAACAATTTTTCAATGAAAAATTCACAAGAAATTATGTTTGCATATTTTTTTATGATATCAATATTTTTTCATATGCTGACATTCTATTAAATTTCTTCATTGTTAAAGCATTCAGAATCTTTTAACTGATTACATTATAAATATTTTTAACAGAATGTGACAATTTATAGCCACCTCAATAACAATGGCATAATAAGATATTTTGTAATTTGCTGCAGAGTTTTAATTTGTCACACCAATGTTCACAAAAATATAAAATAAAATTTATTAATGAAGCAATTTATTTTATTCAATTGTTTATATACAGAACAAATAATATTAATTATTCAGTAAACAATTTGTATAAATGAAAAATGTGTCAATTGATCTTTTATTACTAAGCCAGTTTAGAGTACAATATAAAAAAATTTTTAATGATGATAGTACCTAGCACATACTTTATTTTCATTAATATTATACAATTTATTAATAGCACTCAATAGTTAAAAAGTTTTGTTCTTTAGTCTCTAATATAACAAACTGTTCTTTAGCATGATACTCAAAATCTCTTTTTTTCTAATTTTTTGTTCTATAAATTTTGAAATTAGACTACTAAAATCTACACTTTCTATTAAATTACACAACTTTCAATTGGTAAAACACTTAGATTAGAGAGTCACATTTTGTTCATACTGGCACGTTCAAAGTTTGGCACAAGATTGAACATTCAATTTGGGATGAGATTTAGTATAAAGGTAGTACACATTTAGAATGTTCACTCATGAAAATATTAAAGTGCAATAGTCAGTCAATTTCGAGAAAGTGGCCCTCAAATTTTCTGCATAGCTTACATACCAATAATATGCCGCTGTTGCCTATTATGTTCATGATATTATTCTTGAATTATAACTATAATTTAATTTTTAAGTGTTAAAATAATTATAAATATAATTTTAAATATAAAAATATTTTAAAATAACTATTTTTACCTTGAAATTATTAAAAGTTTTAAATTTTTGAATTTTAATAAAGATAAATTATTTATAATGACTCAATGAAGCTGTATTTAAATCAGGAATTAAAGAGAACAGCGGAAATAAATAAAATTATATCCACAAACATTCAAAATGTTAATAATCGAAAAGAAAAAGTAGAAAGCAGGTGTTAGGTTATAGAATGCATAGGCATATGGTTCAAAATTTTTAGTAACATACGATATTCTTTGTACACTGACTGATTTTCTGAAGAAAAACAAAAAAAATTGTTAAGTAAATGAAATTTGTTTTTGTTTTTATCAATACTTTTAAGTTTTTTTTTTTTTTTTTGTGGATAATCATTATTTATGAATTTTGCAAGATGTCAAAATATATCTATCTTGTTTGAAATGTTTTCACGATAATTACCATTCTGTCTTTTGTATGTAATAAAAAAATTAATGAAATATTTTTAAGATGCAAATAACTTAATTAACATTTAACATCATTCACGTTATATATGCAATTATTTTTCCTGCTTAAAAATAAAATTATAATTCAATATTTATTTTTAAGAGAGATTTATTTTTAAGAGAGATTTATTTTTAAAACATTCATTTTTTGATTGATAAAAGAGTTACATATTAACTGAAACTATATCTTCATTTTTTAAAAAAAATAATAATTCAGGTATTAGGAGAAATACATTTATTTTTCCACAAAAAAATTAGTATCATATTAATTGAGATTATCTTTAAAATATTAATTTAAGTAATTCTGAATATGAATGAATTTAAGTGCATTAAAAAAATGCATTCATACTAATAATTATTTTTCTTTTAAATATTAAATTGTAATCCACATATTAGGAGAATAAATTTTTATTTTTGCATAAAAAATAAAAAAACTTATTAATTAAAACTGTTTGTATATTGCTAAATTAATTTGAAATAAATTAGAAAAAAATTTTTAAAGCAAAAAACACTAGCCCAGGATTGAACACAAGTCTCCTGTTTGCTACACCAGTGTCTTAACCACTAAACTATTCGCGTCTCGGCAAGGGTCACACATTATTAGTATATAAGCTATGCAAATATTTTGAGGACCATTTTTTTTAAAAATTGACTGGCCATTGCAATTTAATATTTTTGTTAGTGATCATTCTAAACGCATACTACCTTTATACTAAATCTCATCCCGAACTGAATTTTCAACCTCATAACATCCCTTAGTGAGATAATTCTTAATCAATTTGACTTTTGAAAAACTCCTCTAATGTGACATAATGGAAATACACAAAATTAGAAAATCTTAATGGTTGAATGAGATTGTGAACAGATCGCCTTCTTTTAGGCCCTATATATTAATACTAAATCATTACACCATCACATCATTTACCCACAATTTCCTGCAATTAGAGATTGCAGGGATTCTTGTAAATTATTTGATACAACAAAAAGATGCATTTATACAAAAAATATAATTTTTATCATGTCCTTAGAGCTGTCTGAAAAATAGAACCAGATCATCAAACTGAACCAACATGGTATCAGTGATGAGTTTGCCTTCAATTGCTATAAGATCAGTTGAATTCAACAGTATATCAAAACAAAGTTAAAAAATAAAAGTATTATAAACTATATATAAAATATAATACAGCTGTATACATAAAACATTTGAAACCACAAATATTTTAGCATAGCTGCCAATCTTTGTAATTTTTCATCAAAATTTAGAGTCAAAGCTCATAATGTTGAATATTACAGAAAAATCATAAGAAATATTATTAAAAAATCATAGTTTCATACTACAAGTAGCATTAATAATTGTTTCTAATATTATGCATTTCTTTTATTTAAAATAAATAGAAAAACAAAAATATCAATCCCCACTTACAACAATTGATCCAATTTCTATGCAAAAGTTCATGGCCCCAAGGTACAGAAGGTTGATAAAACAATACAAACAACCATGAAAAAGTCATGGTCCATATCAATGAAGCAGAATATGCATGTCATTTTGCACTCAAGTCTGCCACATGGTGGTTATGAAAGCTAAAGTACCAGTCGCAGATGTTGCATGAGTTTACTGTACTCTCTGAAAAATTCAATAATAGCTAACCTGTCAGAGTTAGAAATGGCATGATTGCTGGAATGTAGTCCACTAGTTGCTCAATTATCAAAATAGTTAATTATGCAAGCAGCAAGGAGGGAGCATGGGGCATGCAAGGAGTACACTATAAAAGGCTTTATGACAGCATATACGAAATATGGTAATGTAGTATTAGTGTAGCACAACAGTGAACAGAAAAAAAGCTTACTGAGAGAGATAACTGCACAGTAGTTTGAAAGCACAAGTAATTTTTATCACAGATAATCTATAAATAGTATAAAATAAAGTCTCCTGAAAGCGCCTGTAAGCTGAAACCCGAAAAGCTCAAAAAATACTTAACTAATTTTGGAGATATTTGTACCATTTTGTAGG
The DNA here is from genome assembly GCA_026543865.1 of Argiope aurantia. Lineage (NCBI taxonomy): Eukaryota > Metazoa > Arthropoda > Arachnida > Araneae > Araneidae > Argiope > Argiope aurantia. The sequence continues at coordinate 185,931 of JAPMOR010014755.1, read as the reverse complement.
GTATTTATTGGGGAAGGTTTTAATATATTAAAGTCATATCAAAATAAAAAAAGGAGTTTTATAATTGCGATTTTAATTATTTTCCTACTATGATTCGCACACGCGTAAAGCAGCAGCATCTATGCATTGCGCGTAAGTAGAAATCTCAAACTTCGCATGTGCAAATAGCAAGAGCTGTGGTATTCATATGCAATATATTTCTTTGTTTATATCTGATTTTAAACAGTGATTCAAATCTCATTATCCCCAAAAGAAAGAAATTCAACCTTTCCCAGAGCACATTAAATGCCAAAATGCTTCGTTTGTTGCGCATTAATGAAAATGTATGGATTACATTTCATTAATTAGAAACATTAAGATAGCGAAACATTAGGTTTAGAAATTAGGTTAGCGAATATCAGAGAAAGAATGTCCACACTTTCTTCAAATGAGAATCTTCTGCTGAGCGAAGTAACCGGCTCTCTTTAAATTGCACTGCAATTGAATTACAGAGATAGAATGAATCTCACCTGTCTGATGACAGAGAAAGAATTTAAAATTGAGACACAGGAGAAGAAGTGAAAGAACAAATATATATTTGATATTTGGCACAAAAAGGAGTACTCCACTCTGAATTTCGATCCAAGCGCTCAGTTTCAATAGGAAAATGTCTATAGTCTGTCCATATTGTTTAGCCTCAGGAACAGCTTTGATATACAGTCATTATCAAACAAGAAATAGTTTAGAACTAAATTTTAGTGAAATGGATGAATGTGGCTCGGACGGCAGCAATAGTGTTTCCAATTGTGAGGTTCCAAGGAACGCGGCAGCAAATTCATGGAAATATAGAAAAAATGTCAATAAATGCAGCAAAATGAAATACAAGCAAAAAAATTTAATCAAAAATAATGAAAGTAAGCAGAAGGAGTAAGTGCAGCAGGAAAAAAATCAAGGGAAATGAAGATCGAAATACAGCAGCATACAATAAGATAAAAAAAAATCGTGGCCATGTAACCCCAAACAAAGCGCCACCAAAAAACTGTCAACCTCGCAAGGTGTCGAATGATTGTTTATCAAAGCTTAACACTAAATATTTCTGAATGTGCACTATAAAAAATTGTTTTGTAGTTATTTTAGATGATTTCTAAATATCTTTTTGATCCACATAACATTCCCATGTCATATCGGGTGGAGGCTAGACTTAAGTCTAAAGCTAATTTTTCATCTTAGATGTTATGCCACAGGCAATGCTTTGCAGGTACTGCTACTGTCTAAGATAAATATTCATTTCTGGAGCCCTATTTCAGCAAAAACTGTCCAAAGGTTACTTCATGCTTTAAACATTTATGGAAGAGTTGAAATTTGTAAATGATTGGTAACATCATGTCATGCCTTTCAGTGACACCAGTGGTGCAAAACACACAGAAACTGGATACCACAATAGCGGTAACAAGTCATTTAGTTCGATGAATCAATTTTCTCCATATTTCAAACAACTTGACATGTTTATATGTGTATAATGCCCACAGACTGCCTCCTGACTGCCTCTTGCTGACTGTGAAACATGAAGATGGTTCTTTTATGATAGGGAGTGTGATATCTTGGTATGGTCTTGGACTACTTGTTATTCTCTACATGGGAAGATTACAGCTGCTCATTAAGTTGATATTTTGGTGGATCAGGCATATCCTTTTCTTCCCACTTTATTTCCCAGAGAATGCTCACTTTAGGAAGATGACAATGCTCTTATCTTCATTGCTAAAATTCTGCTTCGATGTATAAACTGTTTTAATCTTGGAATAAGAAATATAATTTAGACAGCCAAAATAATTTCAGAAACATTCTCAAAATTTAGTAGATGTTTAATTGGTCTGGATTTCTTGGTTAAGAAATAACCAATCTGGTAGTTAAATTTTTTTTATGGCTTTTTGTGATAAAATTATTATTTTTTCATCTAATCAAACAAGTTAGAGTAATTGTTACCTCATTATCAACAAATTAACCTCTCAGATTTTTCTTAAGATAGCTTTACATTTAAACAATGGCATTATTAGAGAAAAAATATATAATTTGTGGTGATCAAAATTTCAACATAATTTTTAGATGCTTCCTGAAAATTACAGAAAAAATAAATAAAAGTGAAAAAAAAACCTATAAAATAGCTAAACATTTCAATATTGGCAAATGTGTATGCAAATTACTGTTTTCTTTTTTAAATTTTGGTATCAAATTATCCATGTTACTGCATCTGAGAAACTAAAATTAATGTCCATGTAATGGAAAAACTTGCCTCAATAAAAAATCTGCATATGTCTGTTAGCACAAAATGTCTAATAGCACTGTTAAAATATCCTATTTTCACTTCAGTTAGGATATTATCAAGTATTCAAAATATCAAATAATATTATAGAGATATTTATACAATATCTTTTTGCTAATATAGATATGAATGACATACCTTATCTCAAAAAATAGTAATATTATCATCAAAATTTAAACATTTTTCTAATAATACACAGAAAATGAATTCATTCTAATAGTATTATTATTTGCTTATAACTTATTAGAAAATATGGTTTTATCAATTTTATGTTAATAAATGAATGCATTTTCAACTACAAAGAAAATTAAATATATACCTCCAGTCACTTTTTTCTTCTTTCCAGTTCTAGGATGAGACCATTGAGTGCTCTTTGTTACATGACTGAAAATATCACAGTAAAAAAATTTAATGAATAGGAGTAAAAGAAAAACATTAAACGGAAAAAATAAAAATAATATATACATGTACAGTAACATATGGAGTACAGTAATTGATAATACATACAGTCCAAAAACAGGATGTTTTGTTTATGTTTTGTTGCAAAAAGAAAAAGGGTTATTCAATTAAATAATCATAATAAGAAAACTTCTGAACACAAATACAACAAAGATTATAATTTATATAGGGTTATGATTATATATTTGAAAATTAGTTCTTAAAAAATTTAGACACATCCAACAGGATGGAATTAAATAATATTAGTATATAATAATAATTTCTCAATTTTTTTAAGCAGATATTACAAACACAATGAACATAATAAAACTGCTGTTAGAATAAAAAATAAATGCAAATTTTTGTTTCTTTAAAATGAAAATATGTCAGTATTTCTAATAATAAAAAAAGAAATATTTTTAACTTTTTATATATTAAAATTTTATAAATAAATTAGATAGAGAAAAATTATATAAATTATAGAAGAATAATTAAACACTGATCTAGAAAGTATCATTCTAAGAATATGTTGGAAAACAATCTTTTTCCAGATTTTTATAAAAGTTGAAATTAAACATTTACTTTATACTTTATAAATATACAGACTACAACATCAAAAACAAATCTTGCTAGACAATGAGTAAGAAAACCTTCATTTCCCATCTGTGAGTGATTAGTTTTTACTTTTGAAGGGAATACAAATTTGTAATTTTCTTTTTCTTTTCTTTTAATTACATAGAGAAAAGGGGAATATCCTTTGTTTATATGTTCACTTGGAAGATCATGTTTATATTAAAACTTTATAATACAACTTGTTTTTGTTTGTTTGCAATCTTTATAATACTGTTTCCATTAGAATCTTTTAAATATATTAAATTTAATGCTTAACAGAATTTGAATTATATATCAAATTAAACCAGCCCAATAAAAATTAATTTTATTTTCTAGAAAAGAATTTTTAAAGATTTTATAAAGTAACAAAAATTACTGTTTAAACCTTATTATACTCAAAGCATTGACAATGTTTAGCAATTTCTCAGAGGTAAGCAATCTCTATGTTTGAAACTCTATAAATTAAAAATATCCAAAACTATTTTTCTAAAAAAAATTTTATATCATAAACTGTTTTGAAATAAATTTCAAAACAATTTATGATATTTAAGTTTTGTCAGGCAATGATTTTATAAAAAGATTTTATATTATAAGAAAAATTTAAAGACTGTGCACTCAATCATACCTCAATACAATTTCCAATTAATTAACTTGTGCCTGCAATTAAGATAGTAAGAAAAAAATTCTGAAATAAAATTTTCATTAAAAAGAATCTCACTTTGCATAAAAAACTTTCCCATCTAAAGTAGCACGTTCTTCCCATCCAGGTGGCAATTCATCTTCACTATCTGTATCAGGTAAATAAGCAGCCATATTTAAATAGCTGATTCAGGTTGTTCCTTTAAATAAATGCTGAAAAAAATTTAATCAGTTAAAAAAATGCTAAAATTACCAATACTATAACTCATGAAATATTTGATAAACACTAAAGAAATATAAATAATAATTTAAAAGGGTGGAAAATTCATTATCACTTTTTTTCATATCCAATACAAGTGTCTACTAATGTAGCACAATTATGTTTTTTATATAATAAAATTTAGAAGAATGTATTTAGTTTTAAAATTTCTAAAATAACTTGATATTATGTTACAAATGTAGAAGGACATTGCAGAAGAAATTGAATTCCTAGTTGATATCTGCTACTTCCCTTTCCTCCAATTTTCCTGTCATCAGTTCACAGATAAAATTATAGGTTCTCAAAATAGGTGATATCCCCACCACTTCAGTGAGGATGAGGGTCTTCCATGAAAGTGGCAGCGGATCCAGAGGCAACAATATTTTGATATTTGGTATAATCAAGTATTATTAAAGTATGGATTGATATAATAAAATATGGAATAAAATCTTATGGAGAAGCATTGAAATATTATTTTATTTTAAATAGAGGCACTGGTCCAAAAAAAGATTAGAAACTATTGATCTAAAGGATATGAGTGTAGCATGATGAGGATTCCAGAATTTCACTCTCACGTTATTCAAATGCAACATTCAACACTCACTGACTACATCCAAATAAGTTTGAACATTGGGTGTAACAAGTGAATAAACAAGTTTCTAACTATCATATGATCCATATGTGCAATACTCCATATCCACATTGAATCTTAACTAAATGTAATGTAAATACTCTTGAATAGCTGCCTTTAATTTTGTGACAAACACTTTTACTAAAATAACTTAAAGTTTTGTACACCATACTAAGTTAATTCTTATATTAATAAGAGAAATTCATTGTAAGATCATTTACATCATGCAAAATTAAAGAGAGAAATGGACGTGTAAAATTTTTCCATTGTTTGCTTTGCAATTAGCAAGAGAAATGTGAAGTCTTTAAAAAGCAAAACAATAATAATAATAAAAATATATGATAAAAATAACAAATATATCTAAAATAATAAAATAAATGCAAGGAATTTTAGAAAAAGTTCCATTAACATAGAATTTTTATTGAGCACTTTGGCATTAACAGCTGGTCAGGAAATAATTGCCAAAGATTACATGAAGTTAAAAGGGTTTCTTTTTTAATTAAAACTTGACTATATTTACCAAAAGCATACAGTTAACAATAAAATTTATCAATAGTATGTATTGACAAATTTATTTGGTGATTTATTTACTGATTTTCTTTTAACTTAGATATTTTCAGTAAATTGTTTTTTTTTTCGGTAGTAACAAAGTTAATATGAGGAAGAATTTAGCAGAAATATAACTAAATATTTGCACATTAATGTAAATATTTTTTTTAATTAAAAGACTTGGTATGGATACAATCTTCAGCCATAAAACTCATGTAAAAACATCTATTCTGATTTATTATTCTCTCCTTTTATAACTACTTATATAATAACCTTATGTTAGCAAATAATCACTAAAGATATCAAATTTATTTAAACCAGCCATTAATCATTAGTCATATCAATCCATTGATTGTTCTAGTTAATGATGTGATTAATTCTAAGGTTTGCCAATGGCATGCATTTAAGCCAATGTTTGCTAATCACATTATAATAATAAGTTAATATAAAGGCACTCTCTTATAATTGTCTCCAATTTCAAAGATTCTTTTTTTTTTTTTCCTTTACCGTCATATGAGCAAAAGGAGATTCAATTTTTTCCCTTTACTTTATAGTAAAATCTCATAAAGTTCAGATCAACAATTTAGTTCAATATTACAAAAGTATATTCAACCCACTGCATTTTATTACAAGATAAAAGTTTCACATACATGATAATTGTCTTCACAAATGATTTTTGAAGTAAAACTAGGTGTCCTAAAAAAGAGTAAATGAAAAATATCTTTAGACACTAAATGCCAAAACAAGGAGTATGATTAGAGTAGCCAACTGAATGATGAGAGTGTAAGTAATGAAAAATTGATGCATCACAATAGAGTTTAAGAGCAATAACATACATAAATTATATTTTTATGAGATGAAATGGCCAAATATAAATGTCAATGATTGGAGATCCAAGAGATCTCAGTTAAGTGTAACTCTATTATAATTGCAATATGATAAAAAAAAAAACATTATTTACACAATATGATATATTTAATGCTGGGTTGTGCAAAAGTTTAGAAAAAGAACTGCTAGCAACAATAATTCGAAATCATGAAGTCCACATTAAAATAAGCTTTGTGCTTAAGCTTTAATAATAGTGATTGATAGAATGCAACGTGAATGGAAAGAACTTTTATAGCAATTAATAATCATAAAATTGGTGGCTTCTGAAAAAACAATGTAAGGTTTTTTTAAAAATAATACTTTGCTTGGAACAATAAAAATTTGTATTTTTCACATATTTCTAGGCATTCAACGGATATATATTGACGATATTTCATTATAGATAGAATGATTTACTTCTTCAATATAACGCTATTTATCAAATCCAGTAACATTTTTACAATACATGAATGCCATTTTACATGCAATTAGTAACCTTTTTATGTTTTTTCAAATACCTCTGTGTAAGAATATTACCAAAAATTTTAAAAAGAAAAATCTCTTGATAAAAGGGATATTAGCTTATATATTTTAAAATGCAAAAATATTACGCAATAACTTTTTAAAATACTCCCTAACAAATGAATAAATAAAAACAATACCTAAAATGATAATTTAAACCGTGTTTATGTACAAGATTTTAAATTATTTAAATTTGAAAGGAAATTTAAGCTATTCAGTGTTTGTTTTGCTATGAACGATGCTCTTTGACAAAGTTCGTGGATGAATATCTTATTTAATGAAAAGTTAGGAAATTCTATGTATGCAAATTATTAATAATTATGAAATAATATAAATCCCATTTATAATTTGAATTCTGAAGTACAAAAAAAGCATTAGCTAATAATTAAAAATGTCACAAATCGAAAACCGAAAACATAACTCATTTCACTTCAACTGAGAATATTGAAAAATGTTTTTCTTCCAAATATGAAAATATATTACTGTCCTCAAAATAATATTTTGTAACGCAAAATCGAAATTCTTATTGAAACTTAGGATCTATACTCCCAAAATTGTATTTTTTAAAAGCATATTATCAACGTGGGCTGATATTATGGTACTGTGGAAGATGTGGTGTAAATAACCATTAGCCAATAGAATTTCTGGATCTAAGGCATATATGCATGAAAATGCAGTGTGCTGTACCTTGCTGGTTTTCGAAGGGAAGTGCTAATATAGAATTGAAACTTATCTGAAATGCAAAAACCTTCGCTTCTTTTACTATTGGGTGAATTTTAATTAAGAGATTCAATTAGAAGTTGTGCCAAATTCTTATAGTCTGTTCGAGAACTCTGATGTTCTATATATGTCAACGTTGAAATGTCTTAATTTTTCAAAGATTTTCATGAGCTTCTTTTATGTTTTCGTGTTTTATGTTTAATGAGCTTATTTAAGAAGTTGACTTTGTATATGAAAGTGAGTAAAACTAATTTTAAAAAAGATTACTGTACTCTGAAATGATGACGACTGTTCAGAAAATGAAAGAAGCTAAAAAAGCAGCTCTACAAGATGAATTGAAATATTATAGTGGTAAGTATTAAATTATTTAAATTTTGATTTAAATATTTCTTAGTACTTTTATTTATAATGTAACTTCTTGTTTCTTTTAATAAAAAGAATTGTAATATAAGTTAATGAATGTTTCTTGATCACATATTAATGTTCACGTGTTATTGCAAGTTAGCACTATTATACAGTCTATACATCAAAATATTATAAAGTGATGAATACAATTTTTAAGATTTAATGCTAAATCTCCATTGTTTGATTTTTGACTCCAATATGGCAAGAAATCGGCATAAAATTCTTGATTAAGCATGGCAAAAAATTTTATACTTTTATTGAAACTGTAATAAGTTATTCCCTATTTCTAAACTTTCTATACCAAACATCAGTAATTTAATTCATCTTTGCTGTCCTACTTATGCTAGAGGGTAATAGGCTCATATATAGCAACTGGGAAGGAAAGCTTTTAAAAAGTATATTTATGAATTAAAGTTTGTTATAGCTTTTTCTTGTAATCTGTATTTGTTCATTGTTTTGTTTTCTATATATAACCATTTTAATAAATAGCAAGCTTAAATCTGCAGTTTACAGGCTACATTCACATTTAAATTTGTATTTTCCAAGCTCAGCCCTTGCATATAACAAAAGAAATGAGTCTTCCATAAAATCATAAGTTCCTTATATTTATCTTAAGTCTATTCTTAAAGTGGTTTATCCAAATATTTATCCCATAGTAGTTTATTAGCAATTACAAACATGCTGGGAAAAAAATAGTTTTATTAGTGCACTTAACTTTTACTGTACTTTTATTATAGGAATTTATGAGTTATTTTAAATAACAATCTATATTTATAAATATTTGAAGTTTAGAGGTTTTAAATGCTAAAGATTTATTGATGAATCTTTATTACTTTACTGTGCTTTAAGAATTTCGGATAAAATTTTGAATATTTTTGATTTATTACAATTTGAATAATTAAAGTTAATTTCCAAAAATAATTTGTATTAAATATGTGGTTAAAATCTACTTTAAGTTACTTTTCACCTTGTCAAAATGTCAATTCACCGAAATTAAAATGACTAACAATAATTATTTTATAATATTCCTTATCTTGTTTAGCCATCTTGATGACATCCTTAGCCAGGTGAAAGTGCACCTTCAACTGGATTTTAGATATTTAAATTTCCTGACTTTTTTTATACTTGCTGATTTTATTTTTTGTACTTTTATATTAACAGAATATCAGCAATTTATCATTAAAAAAATTGCTAAAGGTGTCGTGTCAGTCCATATATTATATTAACCAATGATATAGGATTAGGTCTAAAGTTTGCCTGTAGCATATGGTTAACACACAAATATTTTTTTCCCCCTTCTTTTTTGTAAAATTGATTTAACATTCAAATATTTGTTATTGTTAAATGGATTCCTTATAGGATGACTATTTACTACAGTGTTTCTCATGACATGACTTCAGGAAAATAATGGTTCTTGGAAACCAATACCACCATTTGTTCTAAAGTTATTTACACATTTAATGCTTGACCCATGTTTTTATGTTAACATGATTATTAGTGTAATTTTGATTGGATTTTAACCAGCTTAGGATATGCTGTAAGAAGAATTGTAAAAACCTTTAATAGGTTCGTACATGGACTGTAGTTGAAAGGAGGTGAAAATGCTGGGAGTTGTAATATCGATTTTTTTTTTTTTCTCCATAACTTCCTTAAGATAGAAAAAAAAAAATCGTATTAGTATCTTATTAAGATGAATAATTTTTGTATTTAACATTCATCCAAAGCTGCAATTTCTTTCACGCTGGATATTAAAATGTGACTTCCAATCCTTAATTTTGACTGTTTTAACATTAATAATTTATGTCAATTTTGAAAATAATGAAATAATTTTTTTTTTCCTTTTGAAATTGTTTAAATGCATATAGACTAAATATTAAAAGCTTGAATAAAACTAATTAAATAAAAAAAATAAAGGAGAAAATTTTAATAGTAACATTATGTAAAAATGATTCCCCCCAATTTTTTTTTAATTCATAAAAAGCTTTATGCATTTTAGTTCTTTTGTGTATATATTTTATTTTAATCTTGGAACTGTGAGTGTTTGTTTTATTTCTCCAATAAAAAGACTTCTGTGCTAGCTTTCTTTCAATCCTAGCCAAACCTGTCAAAATCCATCTTATTACTAATAAAATAATTTTAAAAAAGTTACAACTTGGTAACATATGCTGCCTTATATTCAACTTACCTTTATTGTAATTTCTCCTTCTAAAGTAAACCAAAATATTTATTTAAATGGTATTTTCTTTGCAACAATATGCATAAAAACAAAATAGCATTCATACATCCGCTGATAATGGGATCTCTTTAACTGTTAGGAATATACTTGAAATTCATCAAATGTTTATTTCGTGGGTAGTAGATTTCTTCTTTAAATGTAATTAAATACTATTGGAAAGATTTAATTCATATTTTGCTATCAAAAGAAAATACTTATAAAATTGACTATTATAGCAATTGGCCAGTTTAATAACCAGATGGTGGTTATTTTGCCATGTTGTAAAATAGGTTACTGTTTAAATTTTGAATTATATTTTGTCAATACCCATAATATAAAAAATAATTTTCTATATAAAGTATACAAATTTTGTGAAGTAAACGTGTTTTGTTTTATAAATACATTTTTTTAAATGACTTGTTATTCTGAGCTTTTATTAATTTGGCAATCCTTTTGTTTGATGTATACTATGTTACTGAGAGTATACTGTATTAAAAGTATTATATTACTAAAAGACCCATGTATGGAAGCTTATATTGCCCACAAAATGGCAGTTAATTACTAAAGATATTAAGTTAGTCTGTTTACAATGTTCATCAATGACATGCAGTTCAGCTTAAAGTTTGCTATTTGCATGCGGTTAATATACATATACCAAAGAATACTTTAAGAAAAACCTGATGCATTCCCCTTCACTCTAATTTATAGTTGTAATTGAAATATTCAAAAGTACTACTGATAAGATTGCAATTCCATTATTAAGAGAAGCTGACCACTTCTCCATCGAATACAAATGAAAAATCAAATCATAAATTCTTACTTCATATCATAAAATTCATTCTTAGCATTTAATTGAAAGATTAATTGCAAATTATAGTTAATTTCTTCAAATGTATTTAAAATGCTGAGATAAAATTTTAGTTTTTGCTGATAGATAGAAACTTTTGGTGCTTGCTTAAAAACTTCAGTAATATAAATTTGTAATAAGCCTAGATTTGTATATTGTATACTATTTGTTACTTTCACTTAATTTATTTTTGCATAAATATTGAATTGTGCCATAACAGCAAAAATATTATCTAGGGTTGCTTCAATTTATAATATGCTATTGTTATTTTCTCTAGTACAAAATATAGAGGAAGCATTTTAATTGTCAAAAAATTCAAACTCGGGGTTTTAATTAATCTGTTTGTTTTAAAATTTCTCGTAGAAGAAAATCTGTCTTTATCCCTGTCAGTTATTCTGTGAATTGAATAACTCAAAAGTACTTTGAGCTAAACGGAGGAAATTTGGTATATAGACTTGCAACAAATTTTGAATGAATGTATTTACAAGAAGTTAAGTCAGTTAAGAACTCAATAAATACAAAGCATAAAGAGCTATGTAGATAAAATTTGGTAACAGTTTTAGCATCTAAAATAGATTCATATCAAAATTTGAACCGGATCTGTGAACAGCTTATGATATAAGTTAGTGAAATTTGGTATGTGTCTTGGTACACAACTGCAGATTTGCTTTAGATTTTGATGTCAGTAGGTTGGCCAAATATGTTCAAAAATATATTTTCAAAATAGATTCAGTGAAAAGGCTGCATTTCATAGGTATCATTAAATTTTGCCATGCATGGCCTTACCCAAGGTCCAAAGTTTTATATGAGGATAAGGTAAAATAAACAGATACATGTTTTCTTTTCATAAGTTAGAAGCATGCTCATAGGGTTACAGTACAAATTTGATTTAGGTGCTAGTTTTGACTCTTTCAACAGTAATTAATAAGTGTTAAAAAATTTTGTAATTTACTACAGCTACTATAATTTTTATAATATACCCTTTTGTAACAGCAGAAATTAGATGCAATGATTGTTTATTTAAAGATATACAGTTTTTATGCTCAATTTTTTTATATAAAATTGCTTAGTTGTAGGTACTGTGTATTTTGTAATTATTAAAGCATTTTTATTTGTACGATTTTAAAATATAGAAAATATAAAGCTGCCTTTTCTTCCTTCCCTTGTTTGTGTCATTCATAATGTTTTTCCATGTAGTTCAAAGTTAATTATTAATGTTTAAAAAAATGAATCTTATAAATCATGTGAATTTATTAAGGATTAAATTTATATTTTGCATTTTATTCAAATTAGCATTAAAATTTTTATCTATTAGCATGGAATTTCTCGTATACAAAGTATAGAGATTGTAATAATCGAAAGAGAGAGAGAGAGATTTTGATGAATCTCCACATTTAGTCCTCCCCAAGTTTGAAAAAAAAATTGACAAATGTCCATTTGTCTGACTGTGAAAAGATAATTCAAAAATGCTTTGAGCTAGAAGGATGAAATTTGATGTATGGTCTTCACATCCAGTTTGTAGATTTCTATCAGATGTTGAGCAAAATCCATTCTGAGGAAGTCTGGCTGTTCGAATATAAGTTAATATAGCTATAAGAGGAAGAGAGTGAGATAAAATTTCGTGCATAGATTAACATCTACCAAATTTTCAGCCAAATCCAAAAACGCTGCTCATTTTATACTTTCGGAAACGTGTAAATGCAATGACTTAAATATACGAAATTTGTTATGTGATTTTGCTGCTACAAGTGTAAATTTGTGCATAATTTTCATTTTGGTCAGTAGGAGAATTCGATTTTTGGATACTATTAACTGCATGTAAGGGATTAATCGCCCAATAAATTCACTCCTAAGTTAGTATAACTATTGTATGTCAATACCATGTAAGGCTTTCTCTGGGGTTATAACTTTTTTAGAGAGTATGCGCGAGAGTTGAAAAAAAACACTACCACTGGTTTTTTTAAAAAATATTTTGAAAGGAATATGAAATCTGAATGAATATAAAGAATTAGATTTTGATACAGAAGATAAATTATTTGTTAACATGTCTAGAAATGCAAATTTAAATAATTTTATTGAACTAAAAATCATTAGTCTTTCAAACAGAAAGCAGAAAGTTAGAATGTAAAATTTTTCCTTGGAGCTTTTGCAGGTTTTTTATAAATCTAAAAATTTTCTAATGGTAAGATGAGGCTTGGTATTACGATTTTGCAGCATCGATAAAAAATCATCCTTTAAAAATGAATCTTAATTTTAAAGCTTTCTATTTATGTTTTATCAAAGAACATAAAATTCAAAATTATAAATATTTTCACTCTTTAATTTAAAAGTAAATCAAGTTATTAATTTGAATTTTATATATTTTTTCAAGCCTTTGAATTTTTCTGCATCATTAATTTGTTTTTATGAAACGCAATTTTTTTATTTTCTGAAACTAAAATTGACCTTATTGAAGATGTCCTTTAGTGTTCAATGTTTTTTTCCTTCTCCATTACCTAAATTGATTCATTCATTCTAATTTTCATAGTAATTAATTTTGTTCTAGAAATTTTATGTTTCAGATTCCTATTTAATATTAACACATTTTCTATTCTATCAAGACTGTATTTTAAAGAATTATTAATTTTTTTTTTTTTTTACAGGTTTACTTGCAGCACATTACAGTTCAATGAAAACGAATTCTCAACATCTAAATATTCAAAGTACCACTACAAGGAATCCTGCAAATTCTACTTGCAACAATTTTAAAACAACTACAAATAATTGGCATCATCATAAATCAACTTCATTTCAAAGAAATGTGACCAAGTTCCCAAATCAAAATTTAAAAGCTCCATCTAGTTTCACTCTCCATAAGAAAATAGATTTACATAATAAAATTAAAACTTCTAATTCATTTAATTTCAAAAAATATCCTTGTCAATCCAGTATGATGAAAGTAAATTCATTGGCTTTATCTTATAAATCTTCAAATCACACAGGAAAAACTTTGGAGCAAAAGAATCTCGTTAATTCTGAAAAACAAATGAAATCAGATGTATATAAATCTGCAGAATCAAGTTCTCAGATTTTAATGGATGAAATTCATCTATTATTAAAACAGCTAAAACAAAAAACTGAGAATGTTGATAATAAAGTCAACCATGTATCTTCAAAAGTTCACTCATTAAATAAATGCATACTTGATAAACCAGAGCTTAAGGCACTTACTAAAGTATCTACTGATTCAAAGATAATTTGTAATACATTAAGTAATAGCCAGACCATTAGCTCAAAAGATAAAAATTATAATATTTTCTCCAGTGTTGATTCTTCTCTTCTGTTATCAAAAAACAGCAATTCAGGCATATTTAATGAAAAAGAGAAAGCTTCTCAAGAGAAGCTATCTGATGGTATGAATGATTCTTTGGTAAAGCCAGTGCCTGAATTCGGAAATGGTTTTCGACAGCAATCGAGCCAGGAAATTTCCACTAAAACATTGAATGAATCTATCCAGGATTTGCGTGCTAAATTTGGAACTGTAGATGCTTTTCGAGTGATTAATATAGTTAAAACACCTGTTAAAAAGAAGTTAAATGTAAAACATATCAATAGTGCAAAAAAATTAAATGGAACAACTCTGTTTGCCTCCAAATATAAAGTTGTAAATAAAAAACTTCCATGTGTTCAACAGGAGAAAGTTGCTTTAGTTACAACTGAAGTTAAAACACCCCTTAAAATGAAACCTGTTCAGAAACATATCAATAGTGTTAAAAAGACAAAAGGTGGAGCAAGACTCGTAACCACAAAGTATACGATTATAAATAAGAAATTACCTTGTGTTCAATCATTGAATTCTGAAAATTCTTTCCGGGGAAATGGAGGTGATGGTGTGTGTAAGCTTTCCGTTAATGATAATTGGACAGGTTTAAAAACAAATAGAATAAAGTTGAAAGCCAGTAAGTTGAATTCAAAATACAAAATTGTGAATAAAAGTGAAAAACCTGCAATTGGGCCTACATCAGTTTTTGAAAATAAAAGTATTAATACAAAGGAAGGTAACCTAGGCGAGTTTGTACATGAAAGGAATAAAAAAAATCTCAATAAATTCGGTACATGCAGTTCCTCTAGAAAATATACTGCTTTAAAACTACATGGTGAAAGAAAAATTATCAAAAGTATGACTCCTTTAAAACATGACTCTTCTTTTGTCCTTAATTTGAAAAGAAAAAAGCATAATCCTTTCGCCTCAAATTCTAAATATAAAACTGTGAATAAACAACCTATTACTTCATTAAAAAAAGTTTCGGAAACAGTGAAGTCCAATAATTCTAGTAATGAGCAAAACAGTAGTATTGATCCAGATCTTCTTATGGAGCTTGCTGCTGAGAAAAAGAAGTGCAATGATAATGTAATTACAAATTCTCTTAATAAACATATACTTATAAAACGAGTTTTTAAAAGCAAAAATGCTATTGTGAATAAAAATATTTGCTCATTGCAATCTAAGGCTGCCAAAATGATAAAAACAAAATATTCAATTCTAAATAAGAAACATTCATGGCAAAAGCAAAGCTTTACGAAAAGATTAATCAGCCCAAAATGCTTCAAAGGTAATTACTAATATTAATCTTTATTAACATGTATATAGTTATATTATTTATTTATATTTAATGAATGATTTATTTCAATATCCTCTTTCAAGTAAGCCTTTTCAATATTACAAGTTACTTCACATTTTTCTTATCAAAGAGAGCTAATTTTTTAATTTATATTTTAAATTTTATTTAATTATTTGTTTGACAGATATAAATGTTTAAAATGAATATTTAAACTGTTATAAAAACTAATTGTTAAATTATTTTAGGCCATAAATTTGACAGTATTTATCAAAGGAAAATGCCTTTCTACCATAATCAAAGAAAGAAGAGGTAAATATTAAAAAAGAAAGAAAGAAAAGTCAAAATTGTCTCTTGTTTGTATATATTATATGTATAATCTTAAATATCTTCTATTTAGGAATAACATTAGACATAACAGTCTACCTCTTGTCTCTACTTATTTTGCTGGAAGAAGTTATTCTAGAAACTATCTTGTTTCAAAAAATAGAAGTAATGCAGTCGGTAAGAGCTAAAGAATTTTTATTAACTTTATTTTTGCTTAATTAAATTATGTATTATGATTTTTTTCTCCATGTTTTTCATTATTTAATTAAAAAGTAATAAACCACATTCTAATCTACTGTAACTGGTGTTTGAAAAAAGTAATTTATGTAATAACACTAATTTTATGCCTTCATGAAACATTTGTTGAACTAGTTTAATAGCACATAATTACTTCAAAATATGTTAATCCGAAAGGAAGAATTTTCTATTAATGAACTTAAATATGTCGAATGATATATTCATGGTTTATGTTTTGTTAAAAATGTCTTAGTTTATTTATCCTGTAACATACTTAAAATAATTTTTGGAATATCAATATATAACATATTAAATAAATAATCTTAAATAGATTGTAATATGTATACTTTGAATAGTATTAAGTAATTTTTATAATGAACAAATTTTCTTTTAAAGAGAGTAGTTAAAATGTTCGTTTTTACTTGAGATATATCAAATTCACTTGTAAACATATGACGTACAATATATTTTTACATGTTTTTAAAATTTTAGGATATTGTATTTTACATGGCCGTAGCTTCAATGTCAAACATATTCTTTCCCGCATGTTTGATCCATGACTTGAATTTAGTAGAGTTATTTTTGTCCATGTTCCTTATTTAGGTTCTCTCCAATCAATGGTTAAAAGTCCTAAAAGATTTGTCTTGAACAGAAAAGTGCATTTGAAAACTCCAAACAATATGAAGTCAATTGTTCCTACATCCAAATCAATGGCAAGGTACTTTACTTATTGTGAATTTTAGTTTTTTTTATTACATATAAATGTGCTATGCCAAACAAAAACATATTTGCAGCGAGTTTTGCACCTGTTAGACTCCATTACCAATCTCCTCATTTGAAATTACCAACAAGTCAAAATTTATCTAAGTGTTTGTTTGCTTGCACATAGTCCATTCTGTGTATATAAAAAGGAAGCTGAAATTAATCCTGTTTGTATTTATTTTATTTTTTGAATCACCCTTTTTTTTATTTTTAGAATGTATCTAATTTTAATGCAATATCATTGGTTATAAAATTTTGTTTAAAGCTTATAAGCTTGCAAAATAATGAAGTAGCTGTTATCTATTCCCTGGATTGCAGTACTTTAGTACTAGTAACTACTCTTAGTAGTATTTCAATTTATTTAATTAAAGCAGTTTTAAAATTTAATTTAATTTCTGTAATAGGTGTTAATGTTTAAATTCACTTCCAAGATGTGGTTCTATTTTGAAAAGAATTCTATAACCAATTGTTGCCATGATTCTAATGTATAGCTCGACACTGAAGATTTTTGGAATTGGGTTAGTTTCTAAAGTTTACAGTGAATTAAGTTTTTTAAATAAATTTAAAATTTAATTAAATGGTAAATATTTAAATCCAATTATTAGAATTTAAGTAAAATGTCATACTTAAATTATACCTGAATAAAGTCGTATGAAATAGGGTATATTCTTGGAGGAATCCATTTATTTTGAAACCCTCAATTTAGTCTTTCAGCCTATGTAGGATTGAGATAATTACTTATTATAAATCTTAAATTTCCACAAAATATATATCCGATGTTACCAAAAAGGTT
Source organism: Argiope aurantia (assembly GCA_026543865.1). Lineage (NCBI taxonomy): Eukaryota > Metazoa > Arthropoda > Arachnida > Araneae > Araneidae > Argiope > Argiope aurantia. The sequence continues at coordinate 168,211 of JAPMOR010014755.1, read as the reverse complement.
ATGCAATATTAATAGTAGTGATCTGCAAAAGTGGAGTATTCCCTGATGGAGTATTAATTGCCATAGCTCTTAGAAGGAAAGGATATATTTTGTAATGTGCATTTTAAGTATTTTCAAATATGAAAAAGAGCATTGATTATATACACTCAAGAGCCAAAACATTACGACGACCCCCATGTTTTGCAATGAACTTGCCTGGATGACGTGGAAGGCACGTGATCAGGTGGAAGTGGTATTTAACTGCTGCTGGAGAGTCTGAAGAATCATTCTTTCACTTACTTCTGTGTGTTATGGGAAAGGCTGCGAATCTAAGCAACTTTGATAGAGGGCAGATTGTAATGGCTCGAAGGCTCGGAACAAGTATTTCCGAAACTGCACGACTCGTGGGTTGTGCGCGATCTACAGTTGTTAGTACTTATGCAAAATGGATGAATGATAGTGAAAGCAGCAGTAGACGACATGGTGTTGGACGTCCACACGCTATCAAAGAAAAAGGTCGTCGGAAACTGTCTCTCGCATGGTGAAGCAAAACCGGAGCCAGACAGTGGCTCAGCTGACAGCCCAATACAATACAGGGCTAAGTAGAATAGTATCGGAACACACTGTTCAGCGGACACTGTTGGATATGGGGCTATGCAGCAAACATCCCACTCGTGTGCCTTTGCTGACCAAGCGTCATCACCAACTGCGCCTGCGCTGGGCCCGGGAGCATCGTGACTGGTCCATGGATCAGTGGGAGAGAGTTGCCTGGTCAGATGAATCACGGTTTGTCATGCATCACGCCGATGGCCGTGTCGGGATATGCCATCTTGCAGGCAAACAGTTGTTCCCTCAATGTACAGTAGGTCATACACAGGCTGGTGGTGGCGGTATTATGCTTGGTGTTCTCTTGGGCGTCTCTCAGGCCCGTGGTTATGGTAGAGCATACCATGAATTCTCTGTTTTTCCAGCTGGAAATGGAATGTTCCAACAGGACAATGCCCCGTGTCACAAGGCTAAAATTGTGTTGGAGTGGTTCCAGTAACATGATGCTGAATTCCAGTTAATGTCCTGGCCGCCTAACTCACCGGTTCTCAATCCGATAGAACACCTTTTGGGATGACATGGGACAGCAGCTCAGAGTTCAAAGACCACCATTTCCAATATCTCGGATTTGCGTGATCGTTGCTTAAACATTTGGTACAATCTGTCTCCGGCCATCTACCAAGGACTTGTGGCATCCATGCCAAGGTGGGTTGAAGCTGTGTTGCATGTCAAAAGTGGGCCAACTCGTTATTGACAGGTGGTCATAATGTTTGGGCTCTTGAGTGTATGTTGGAATGCTGCATTTATGGTATGCTTGTTTGACAAATTTAGATTTGGTATTAAAAATTTAAAAAATGATTATTGAAATTGCTTTTTTTTAACATTAATAATGTTTATTTTCTACAACAAAAAATGAACTTGAGTCAGACTGATTTAATAAATTAATGTATATATTCTGATTTGCTTACAAGCATATTTTGACTGAATATCTTCAAATTATTAATAAAATAGGGTACTGACTTTATTTTGTGAAAATAGTGTAGAGTAGGTTTATAGAATTTACAAGTCATGGTCACCAGTAAAAGAATAAATAAATGACTTTGGGAATTTTTTACATACAGACTGTAGATAAATTTTATGCCTCATCCATTTGGGAATAATTCAGGAATAATCAAATCCAATTTTTAAGACCTGTATCAAAGGGTTAAATAGAAACATTGATTTGAATATAATTCAAGCATGAATTATCTGTATTCAAAGATTCTATCATATGCATTATTATTCCTTTATTAAGGGACTAAAAAGAATAGATGTAAAGTATGAATTATGGGAAAGTATTTTTTTTTTTAATTAGCACTTAAATTTTTCCTGAGGAAATCAACAAAATGTTTGTAAACTATAAGAAAAACGTTGAAATTCATGCAAATACGAGGTAACCCTGTATATTAAGAAGTTCATTTTAAAATTTAATTTTTAAATGATAATTTAGAGTTAATTTTATTTTATATTGCTATATTTTATGTTTTATTCAAATTATAAGGATGTTTTGCTGAAAGTGTGATTTTTTTTCAGCCGTGCATTAAATCGTAGTATTAACAGAGTCTTAACTGCATCTGTTAAGAAAAAGACTTCAAAAATGAATATATATTGCATGTTCTACAACAGATTTGGGCGATGTAATAAGGGTATAAAGTGCCCTTATGTCCATGATCCTAGCAAAATAGCAGTTTGTACAAGGTATGCATATTTCTCTTGCCATTTTTTTTTCTATGTATCGGCATCAAAACGTATATGTAATAATTATTTGGAAACCTAATTTGTAGGTTTTTTATTTTTTTATTATCAAAATTTAAATTACTTAGGAGGAAAAAAAACTATCAAAAATATGCAATTTTATCATAAGGATTTTACATGAATTTTTACCACTAGCGATAAGATCTATATTTGACTGATATTTTTTATACCCTTATAGGTTTCTTCGTGGTACTTGCAAGACTGAAAATTGTCCATTTTCACATGAAATATGTCCAGGAAAGATGGCAATATGTTCCTTTTTCTTATTAGGTTCATGTACAAAAACTGATTGCCCTTATAGACATGAAACATTATCTCCTAATGCCAAATTATGTAAAGCATTTGTTCAAGGTTATTGCCCAGATGGAAAGCAGGTCGGTTATATTTTGGTTTTAGGGCATTTCAATAATTTTGGTTGGATAACATCAAAGTGAATTTTAACTTTTTGCTAACATTAAGTCAGTATTATTTTAAATTCATTTATTGCAGAATTTTGTGCAACTCTTTTTAGTTCTCCCTTAACATCCCCTCTGAAAATATGTAATCTTATATCCTTTATAATTATTTTCCTTGAAAAAAATCGGGTTAATTTCTTCTCAGTGGAAAACTGTAATTTTATAATTAAACTTTAAGAAGGTTAAACTTTAAGAAGAATGACAATTCTTTTATAATGATGTGCATATATATCATATTAGTATTTATTAAACTGACTTTTTTTATATAAAAGAAAACAAAAGAATGAAAGTTGTGGAAACATTTCATTAACTAAATTAAATGCTTAATCACACCTTTCGAATATAAAGCATGAAGTCAATTTTAGTTCTGAAAAATTTAGTTTGGTTTAAGTTAATGTGTGAAGGGCTATTAACTTTACAAGTTACATATTTTACAATTATTTTTTATAGTGTAAACAAGCACATGTGTTGGTTTGTCCACAATTTATACAAGGACACTGTGATAAAGGAGATGCATGTCCTTTTCCTCATCCACCATCCAAAGAAAAGAAAACTATGTATGTATCAACTTCCACTGAATATCATTTTCGTAAGGGTTTTTTTTTCCCACTCATCCTATCATAATTGATCAAATGCCAATTCTACAATCCCAATTTCAAACACTTTTATAAAATTTTCATGATTATATGCAAATAACTTTACCATGAGTGCAACATTAATTAAGCATAGATAATTAAAGATATAAAATATTTTGTTTTTAAATGATTTTTGTTGAGAAATCTAAATTTATATAACAATTTTATGAGTTCAATTTTAGCTAATTATACATTCTGTACCAATTTTGCATCTTTATTAATAGCAGCATCGTGGTAATTAGAATTTAAAAAATTTATAGTGGAAACCCAATATTATTGTTTTGGTGCGCATTTATTTTGTTTATACTTTAATGCAACACTCGACCCGAATGGGGGGGGGGAGTGAATCGTAAAAAATTTCTAGACTTAAATTTAACTTCTGACATAATATAAATTTTGCAGCTTATTTAATGCTTTTCTTTTTATAAAGTCCTAATTTAGCTGAGAAAAATGAAAATCTAGAAGAAACCGAGGAGCTAATATTAGAAAAAATGTCAAGATATTTTGAATGTGCATACGAATCGCCAACCAATAACAGATCGGGCATTAACAGTATAGCTGTTCCAAGGATTCGAAAACTTCCAGAGCAGCCTTCATTCATAGCTTTGTAAACAGATAGAGGTATGTATTGATATGTATTTGTTAACACCTGTTCTAATTTGCATTATAGTGTACTTAGTTTTCTTTCATTAATATTTTACAGGTGCTGCTGAAAGACTAAAAAGTGTTAAGGTTTGTTTAGGTAAGAAATGCCACAAAAAAATTATTTTCTTAAGCAAATGTACAATTTATTTTGCAATTTTTAATTTTCATCAAATTCTGTACAAATCACTGTTTTATACTTGTGCATTTTATAAATAAAGTTCAAATACATGTACAAAACTTTTATTTACATGTCTTCTTATAAACCAACTTCACGATCCTGAAATAGTATATAACAAATATTAAAATCGTATGAATGAAAAATGTAGCACAATTTTAATGTCAACAAAATGATTTTACACAATACTTACAGTTCCATACTGATAATAATGGGGAGCCAATTCATAAAGCCATTGTGGTTCTATGACTGTAATATCTCGCATATATTCTCTTGTTGTATGTAGAACTTCATTAAATACCACCCTTAACAATGACACATTTAATCATATAAATTTTAAACTTAGCAAAAATATACATATACTGTTTCCTCTCTATAATCAAGCAGTAAAAAGTTACTATTGTTTATAACTATTTGTTCAATTAATTGTCTCTTAACTTTGAATTTTTCTTTAAATTATAAAGCAAACATGTTACTATGAAAATTTTGAGAAAAGGGAGAAAGTTCTACTCCCTTCTCTTTTTAAAAAGCTAGATAATATACAGTGGGTCAAAAGAAGTTTCTGTACGGAAGACTAAAGAAAAAATAAATAAGCATAATTTCTATTCTTTGCTTTTTATCTTTATAAACTACTTGTATTTGGTTAATATGAGTTTTTAAAAAGGAGTTTCATAATAAATTTCTTTTTTACAAAACACAGCAAGTCCTTTGTCATTTATCTTAAAAACTGCAAAAGTATCAGGCAAAAAAAAGTTTCTGTACACATTATACAAATTCTTTGTGGCATGTTTTACAACTGACCTGCAGTAAATATTCGAAGTTTAATACTTTGTCAGAGTGAAGAACACCACATAGCAACGGTTGTTTGATTTTAATTTGTAGCTGATCTTAAAATGGAAGTTCAGAAAGTCATTGCAGAGATGGTGATTTGGTTGCGAAAAATGGATTATCTATGAAAAAAAATCGGTGAAATCGCTAACAAACCAAAATCTACAATGTAGTATATTATTGATTGATACAGCGATCTGCAAACATTTGAGGATAGAGATCGATCCGGAAGACCTTTGAAGTTAAATAGCTTGCATGATAGAAATATTGTGTGCAAGTTGCAAGATAATCCTGCGAATTAGTGCACCTCAACTTGCATCTGATTTAATGGCTGATTATAACATTAAAGTCGCATCACTAATGGTGAGAAATGTCATTAAAAAGGTTATGGACATGCAGCCCATGAGAAACCTGTTATAAGTCTATGAAACGGAAAAACGCGTTTCGAGTTTGCAAAGAATTATATAAGTAAGCCTCTATCTATTTGGAAATCTGTCCTTTTTAGTGATGAATCAAAATTTAATATCCATGGGTCAGATAATCGAGTTAGGGTCTGGGGGAAAACCAGAGCAGCATATGTTAATTAAGAATTTATGTGGAACTGTGAAACACGGTGATGGCGGGAACATGGTATGGGGGTGTACGGGTGCTGCTGCTGGTCTGGAAATTTATGTTTTATAGAAGAAAGTATGGATAGGTACATGCATCTTGACATTCTAAAGCAAAGTTTTTTAGCCAATACAAAAAAAAAACCTGTTCCTTGGAACTGACTTTACTTTTCAACAGGACAACAATCTTATGCAAACCTCCAAGATTTGTCTCTATCATGTTAAATAACAGCTTCATAGCCTTCCCCACTCTCTTAATTTAATCCCTATAGAACATTTATGGGGAGAAATCAATCGTTAACTAAAGAAAATATGGCACAAAGAACAAGGTTAAACTCAAAAGGGCCATTCAAGACATTTGGAGTAATATTTCTCCAAAAAAAAAACTGGTGGGGGTTATGCCATATTTGAGAGAAATGATGAAGACCAAAGGAAGGCCTACCGATCATTAAATGCAAGTTGGTCAGCATGAGAAAGATCTTTCATGTGCTTTGTAAATATCATATGGAAACTTTTTTTGTTTCTCATTTGTGGCATTTTTTTTTCTTTCAATTTATGTATTTAATTTTCTCCTTAGTGTTTCTTTATAATATTCATAAATAATAAATTGTATTAAACCAAGTCATAGCTGTGTACGGAAACTTTTTTTACCCACTGTATATATTTTCTCTTACATTAACTAGAAGATAAATGTGTCCAATCTTATCGTGACCAGCAGCTAATTTCTAAACTGTTGGAAATATATATTCCTGGTGAACAAATACTTTAAATGATGGGAGGAATTATATTTGAGTCATTGAATATATTCCTCAAAAAATTAAGAAATCTATCTTTGCATACAGTCTCCCAGTCCTATCATTCAGAGCATAAAAAATGTTTACTAAATATAAAATTTAACTTATTGGATGCTATAATCCCCATTTGAGAATTATACATACATTACTCAGTGCCAAAAAATTAATACACCTGACTGTTTAGTTTTTTATTTCTTTACAACAAGCAAATAAATTTGAAATTCATCTGTAAATTAGACAGAACAAAATTGTCATTTTTGAAACATTATATTCTTGGTTTAACTTTTATATTTTAATGAAATACTGTAAATAAATTTTGTACTTTCAGATTGGTTACTATTACCTCTAATCTTATTTTGTTTTTTTATTAAAATGATTGTATTCAGCATTTTGTAATCATCCTTTTTTTTCCAAAGCAAATCATAATTTATTCTGTTACACAACCTTTAATGCATATATAATGGGTTGAATTTTTTTAAAAAAAATCCTTCTGTGATTAAAAGTGATTGATTTGTTAAAGTTGAAAATTATTATTTTAGATAAATTTTACCGATAAGCCTGGCATTTCGAAAGAGATTTTAAATTTATGTATCATTGTTCCCTAAGACATATAGCTGTTTGACCTAAATTAGAGCAATATTGGAGCAAATAATTTGGTCAATTTTAATAATAAAATCGTGATATTTTTTATGTTTTGGAATGTCAACACTTCTTTAATAAATGACCTTATACAAATTAGCAAATAGGAAAACCTTATACAAATTAGCAAAATATAATTATTCCCATCATTTAAAGTATTTTTCCGATTGCAAATATATTTCTTTATCTTAGAAATTACTTAGCAGGCCACAATAAGAGTGGACACTATGTTTATATCCACAGAACTATTCTAGACTATTTAAATAAAGTGTTGAAAAAGTGTAAAATTCATTTTTTATGCAATAATATTTTCAAAAATTATTATGGGAAAACTATCACAATTCAGCAAAATTTAAAAAATTTGGTAAGGTGCACATTGCTACCTTAACAAAGATGTATATGTTCCGAATTTAGTAAGTACTAGACATATAGTCTGGCCTGTAGAGCGTCAACATGCACACTCATCTTTATTATTAGTAGAAATATTAATTTTTCAACCTTTATTGATACATCCTGCGAAAAAGTTTTTTTGTACTAGTATTCACATTCAAGTTGAATTTTTCATAGTAATAATATATCATCAAGAAATTGGTATACATTAATCTTTCTGGTCTCAACTTTTAAATGTATGACAATTTTACTTGTTCCTAGTATTATTTCAAGCATATGAATGCAAAAGCATTATCCTTCTTAGTATTTAGTATGAAAGTATAGAAATTTAATCTGCACAGTATCATGATTTTTGCATTTTTATATTAGGATTAATAAAGAAAATTATTTTATCATTTTCAAATTCAACCCATTGACCAGCATTCTAAAACGATGATGCTTCAATGTACAATGAACAAATTTTATATCCTAGCTGTTATTGGAAAAACTCACTGGAAACTAATTTCTACATTTCAGATGGTTAAAGGATTAACATTGAATATATCAAACAATGTAAGAGGCAAAAAATTAAAACCCTGTTTTTCCACATTATATTGAAACATTTTTAATTAATTTAAATGAGATTTTTTTTTTTTTTAATGTGTAAAGGTAAAAAGTACTTAACAGTCTCCTAAACAACAAATCGGTAAATAAGTCATAATTTGGTAATTCTCGTAACATTTTTAATGATTCCACTTTTAGCACTATCTATTTTCGAGTATCCTTTTTTTTGCCAAATTATTGTATAACTATAATAGACACACTTTTTTAAATAATATGCTAAAATATATATAAATAAGGATATAAGATACTTTTTAAAAAGACTTTTCATTTCACTTACCATTTTGGTTGTGTAGTATAAGAAACTACTGATTCTGGATGTATATGAAGTGTGTGATCTCCTCTGACAGTTTTGTATACACCAGTGTAATGAAGATAAGCAGCATTGGCAAAAAATGCTGATACAATGCATTTCCTTAAGGAATCTTTTTCATCTGTTATATTAAAGGAATAAAATATGAAATAATGTAGTAATATGTGTGAACAATAATTTTTCAATTCTATTAACTTCATCTTAAAAATCACATAAATATATAATTAATGTTAAATTCAGTTAGCTATAATGTAGCAAAGTTCATAAACAAAAGCATTCATTTTACTGTTGCATTATTTTAAAAATATATAAGCTTGTACATCAAACTGCTATAAATGCTTAAAAATGTAATGATGAATTTAAATCTAAAACATAAAATACACTTCTTCTATGATGCAATTAATTAAATTTTTATAACTCATCATATTTTTATTAAATGCATGAAAGGTAAAAAAGTTGCAGAATCATTATCAAAAGTCATGTGAATTCATTCAATATTCATATTACTCAAAAAAAAAATATTTTTTTTATTATAATAACTCTAGAGTTAAGATAACCTTATTACATTTTTAAGTTTAAATTAAATATTTTACCTTTATTTACAGCATTTGGAACTTTAAACTTTTTTAGAAGTTTAGAAAGTTGTGATCTAATTTCCACAGCTCTTAGCAAGCCTTTGTAGTTCAAGAAATTTTGTTCACACCAGTATTTATTATTGTTCTGAAATAAAGATATATATCATAGCTTCTCAATTATAAATAAAATATAATTCAATTACTCTATATAAATTCTTTAATACAGTAACTGTGTCCATCAGAAGCTCAAAACCATCACTTTCAGCGAACATATTAAAAATATTTCTGATATATCAATGAATGTATTAAATGATGAGTGTGAAGCAGCAAATTTTAATGCTCATAAAATTTCAGCTTTAAATTATTCTTGAACTAAAAAGTTTGAAATCGATTTATTTTCGGATATTAAATTTGATGTTTAAGCATAAGAGTCTCCAGGTATTCAAATTTTATATTAGATTAGTTGCCTTTGGTAATCTACTGCTCGTCCACGATCCATATACTTAAAATAATTAGATCCCCCCCCCTTCTCAAAAAAATCTGATTTGAACTCCAATAAGCTGCACCAGTTTTGCTAATTCAATTCATAAGGAAATCGATGGCACATAGACAGGGATAAATATGTTCAGTGAGATTTGTGTAAACTCGTTAACTAATGCCACATAAGCTCAAATCTTAAAAATATTAACATATTGTAAACTTTATCTTTGTCTATAAAATCTGACACTTTGAAAGCCGGCAGCATTTAATTATCAGTCAGTGTCAGTGTGAGCATGACACTTCATTATGTGGTAGCAGAACACATGCTTAAGAGAAAATGCTAATAACCCTAATTACAGTTCTTTTAAATTGGGAGATAAATACCACATTTTAGAAGAAAGTTGAAAACAATGAATAAAATTTGCTTCTAAAAAATGTAATAATCTATATCAATATTACTAACAATTTAGACAGTTGTTAATTTTTAATACAAATTCAGATAGCAAAGTATTTTTTTAATCGGATAAATTTTTTTAAAGTCCTTTTCATAAACAATTCTTGCCCTATTTATCGCAATCGGCTTTTTTCTACTTTACTTTATTGCATATAATTTGAATCATAATTCATAAATGATTATTTGTATTTGATAAATAGGAATTAAAGAATTGTTAAAAATAATTAAGTATTGAGGTGTGTGGAAAAAAAAAATATGCCTATCTAATATATATATATTGTTTTTACTGATTATTTATGAAAAAGTGTAATCCCAGTGATGGCTGAATTTTGATTTTATCCCACCAAACTCAGAATTAACAAATTGGAGGTTAGACTAATGCATTAGCTTTCTAAAATTTGTCTTAGGTCAAATATCATCAGAAATTTTTTTATGAATGATATGATTAAATGTGAAACATCACTTAATATTAGAAGTGCAGGTGTATTGATTGTGAATTGTAATTGATTATGTGTGTGTGCTTTATCAAAAATAATGAACAAAACTAAGACTGATTAGCATGCATTATTTCATACTCGAGCACAAAATTTTTTTAGAAAAAAAAACATTCAAAAGTTACCTTAAGAAATGCATTATACACATTTAGCAAAGTTACAAAATCACCTTCTTCAACAGCAAATTTCCATTTTGCACGTTTCTGAAAAATAGAATGCAGTGCTATTTCAATATCAATAGGTTCTTCTTTTTAGCAAAAATAAATAAACCATAAGAAGCATCATAAATTTATCTTAATATTTAATACCATATATTATCTGTTTTAAAAACATTTATTGCATTTTATTGAAAAAATTAAAAACTCCATAAAATCAAAAAGTATTGTTATTATGGACTACACTAATAACTTATAAATTCTGCTGTAACAGAATCTAGTTATTAACATGAATACAATATTTTTAAAAAACTATTTTCGAACATTTTATTTTTCAAATAAATACATTGCATTACTTAAAAATAGTATAGTTGTTTTTTCTATATAATAATGATAACATTTATTATATTATTTATATCAGCTATATTTTTAATATCCAATATTAAAAATCACAATTTTATTAAAACATACCAGTTCTAATTTTCTCCCTGGAGCAACCTTGAAAACATTTTGAACTTGAAGCATTGCTGCAATTGAAAGTACTTCTTCTGTGCAGTTGAATTTCCCTAAAAAAAAAATATGTACATATTAAAGCTTGATTGAAATTCAACATGTAAGCTAAACATATTTCTTTCAGAATATATATCATTAATAGATTTTTTTCCATTGGTTCAAACAACTCCTTCAGAAATGTAATAAACTTATAATGCTGATAAATCTAATGATTTGAAATTATTTATGTACCTGATACTAGTAGTAACTTTGAAAACATAGGATGCAATGGAAATTCTGCCATTTGAACACCAAGTGGAGATGTTAGAGCTCCGTTATCATCTAATGCTATTAGAAAAAATTTCAAAATATAAATAATTTATAATTTTATAAACAGCTTTATCATTTCAAGAAAATAACATACCTCCAAGTGCATACAGTAATTCAATAGCACTAGTGACATGTTTTGATGGTGGAGCCTGTTCAAACAATTAAAAAAAGTAAATTTTCAAGCAAAAATGACAACAAATAAGAACGCTTTTAGCAATCATTAAAAATATAAAACAGTAAAATGTAATCATATATTTCAAAATAATTAATTAAACTATTCAAATCATTAACTAAGCATTTTCCTATTTCTGTAATGACATTCCACAAATCAATGATAATAAGCTAAATTCATTTATTTACTCTTTTTTAAAAAAAGAAAGAAAAAAATTTGAAACAGCAATATTTATAAAGGACTATAAAAATATATAATAATTTTCAATAAAAAAATCAAAAAAAGAGTTTAATAATACAAATTAAAGAATTTTTAAATTTTTGGTGAATGCATCATTTAATAAAATTAAACAATTTAATAATGATACACCATTTCTAATTATTCTGATTATTTGATACAGGATCTTGCATTCAAAAGCATAATGAATGTAAATAGCAGCAGGGGAATGATAGAATTTATTTTACCCCCAATCATTAACAATGACTTAGCAAATTTTATGCTCCCTAATCATATTTGACATTTTCTCATGGTGCACTTTAAGACTGTTACACAAAGTATTTATATCCCACTTTCTATCTTGTTACAATTTCACCACAATGACATTAAAAAGTATATTTTTTATAGAAAGAATTAAACTTGACTCTTATTATTATTATTAAATGTAGATTTATTTCTATTCTGAAGAAAGTTGTTAATTAGTAGTGTATATACCTCTAGAAGCATGCAAGTGGTGTTGCATATGTGTTAGAAGTATGAGCAAAATTAAGGAGAAAAACAAAACTGAGATATAAATAAGAAACCTATATATTTATATCAATTGCAATTTGGTGATGATACTTTAAAGAATTAATTTTTAAATAATTCTGTAGTTAGCTTTCAGCTATAATGATTTAAAAAATGTTATACTAACTTTAAAAAGTTTAAGCAATTAAAAAATCTTTATGAATACGTATAGAAAGCCAATTTTAAAGCAACATATTCTATAATTCAGAATAGAATTCAAAATATACTTTTCTTTAGAGAATTCATGTGTTTATATGTTAAATTTATTATGATATTACATAAATCATGAACTTGTAAGCACACTATATTCAAAATTTTCCCAAAAGAAAAAAAACGTTTTTCAGAAAACAAAAATTTAATACAAAATAACTTATCATGCTGGAAAAAAACTTTTGATGGTCATTCAGAAATAAGAAATTACAACTATACTTACTGAAGGGAAAGAAAATCTTAAGATATTTTCAATTCCCAATGCTTTTAGTTGAAGTATCACTGGAGCTAAATTACTTCTTTGCATTTCAGGTACAGTAAAACGTGGAAGTTTCAGAAAATCTTCTTCTATTATGGTAGAAGAAAAAAAATTAGGTTTACAAAAATTCTTTTCCAAATCATTGCTTCAATACTTTATTATGCAGTTTTGAAAATTTATGGTATTATAATCTAGTATTTCTTAAACCATAAGTCAACACTACACTTGTTGAGCACAGAAAATTTTAAATTCATAAATCTCATTCAGCATCTTTTACCTTCAAGATTCTTTAATATTAATTTTTAAAAGATTTCTACCAATTTTTAAAAATCAATTTAAATACATTTAGTTTTAGATATCATTAATTATATTAATTTATTCAATCAAGTACCAATAGCCATTTTAGGAATTTCAAGTTTCAATACTTTAAATTGCACTTTAATATGTGTAGTTTGCTGTCTAATCCTTAATTCACTTCAATTCAATACAAAACAAGCTTCTTTGTTACAAAAAGTTTTTTTCTCCTTTTCTAAAAGAGAGTTATGAATGGAAATAAGATTTTAAAACAATCCTCATTCCAATACTGATTTAGCACTTACTAATTCTGATCAAACATTTATTGTTATTTGAAAAATTAAGAAAAAGAAAGAGATTCATTAAAAAATTAATTCATAATCTGGAAGATATTTCATAATATTATATTCATTAGTTTCATTAGGAAAAAAACACGACACCTAAAGTTTGTATTAGCCTAAAAGTCAAAGAAAATGTAGCATAATTTGAATCGATGTGGCATGGACGTAACAAGTCGCTGGATATCGCCTACAGAAATATTGAGCCATGTATCCTCTACAAGCATCCATAATTGATATTGTGCAAGAAACGTCATCTCGATTATGTATCATAAATGTTTGATGAGATTCATGTTGGACTGTCTAGGTAACCAACTCATTTGATGGAACTGTCCAGAATATTCTTCAAACTAATTGCAAACAGTTGCGGCACGGTGATATGGTGCAATGTCAGCCATAAAAATCCCACTGTTGTTTGGATATATGAAATCCATGGATGACTGCAAGTGATCTCCAAGTAGTGAACATAACCACTTAATTCAATGATCGATTCAGTTAGATCAGAGGATCTAATCCATTCCATGTAAAAACAAGCCATACCATTATTGAGCCACTGCCAGCTTTTAAAAAGTGGTCCATGACTTCACAGGGTTTGCACCACACATGAACCCTAACGTCAGCTCTTACTAACTGAAACTCATCTGACCAAGCCAAGTTTATTGCAGTTGTGTTGAATCCAACCAATACAGTCACGAACACAAGTGAGGATCTACAGTCGATATCATGCTATTACTAAAGGCACTCGAATTGGTCTTCTGCTGTCATAGCCCATTAAAGCCGAATTTTGCCGTATTGTCTTAATGAACACGTCAGTGATAAGTTCAACATTGATTCTTATGGTTATTTCCAGCAGTGTTGCTTGTCTATTAGCACTAAACAATTCTATGTTTCGCTGATCTCGGTCATTAAGTGCAGGCAGTTGGCCACAGCATTGTCCATGTTGGGAGGATATGCCTGAACTTAGGTACACTCTTAGGCACATTCTTGACAGTATGAATCTGAGAATGCTGAATTCCCTAACGATTTTTGAAATGGAATGTCCCATACTTTTAACTCCAACTACCTTTCCACATTCAAAGTCCGTTACTTTCTGCCATGCATACATAATCACATCAAAAACTTTTTCACATAAACCACTTGAATATAAATGAAAACCCTGAAAATGCATTTCCTATTTATACATTTTTTATGCAATACTACTGCTATCTGCATATTTGCTTATTGCAATCCCACGTGTGTGTGTATGATGATATCTTAAACTTTTAATTTAATCCAAATTAATTTCCAAGATTTTATCTTAATTTAACCCATCATAACTTCATTCTAAAATATTATCTTATTTCATGATCCAATTCCATTTTCGGTTTAATTAATTCCTCTGTAAAAATAATGTGCCATCAGTACTACGTGTCAAGAGAAAGTGATATCTTCATTTGCCCTTGAAAAGGTGTCAAAAGTTACCACATGTATTGAATTGGTGCCTGACCAGAAATCTTATGTTATATAAGACTAGTGATCATTTGTTAGCCCCTTTTTTGCCTTCTTTTTTACTTCTGCTTATTTGCCGTGCTGCGCTTTCCTGTTAATAATTATGCTTTCTGGATGGATATTAAAGAGAGAATAAAATGGAATCAAAAATACAACTTCTCGTCAATGTCATCAACCTGTACTCTGCTTCAACCAAAAATATGTTACATATTATTTAGCTGACAGTATTCGAAAAAGCATTATATATATATATATATATATATTCTCCTTTTACTTCTATCCAAAATTTATGCTCAGTTACCTGTACAAAGCCTGTAAGCTTTTCCTGATCTTACTCTTCCAGCTCGACCTGCTCTCTGTTCTGCAGATGCTTGTGAAACAGGTACTATTACTAATGAATCTGTACATGAATGCATGTTAAAGCATTTCAACTTTACAAAACAGCAATCAATCACTGTAAAAAAAATCCTTTTAAAGAAAAGCCATAAAGGATTAGTAAAATATAAATAAAAATTTCAAAACAAATAATTTACCATAAGTTATACCACTGATGGTAACTGATGCTTCAGCAATATTTGTAGAGACTACAATTTTTCTGACCGATCTAGCAACTGGTTTGAATGCTTTTACCTGCAAATGTAAATCAACATAGTAAAAAAAAATCTTTAGCAACTATTTAACTGACTAAAGTAATCTTTATTTATTGGTTTCTCACGTTTTACAAATTTTAGTAAATGTAATGTGACCATATATTTTGATAATTATATTTTAATATTTTATTTTGAAGATATGAAAGCTAAACTGTAAGATCCTAAAAAATATATTATGAATAAAACGTTATTCTTTTATAATTAAAACATTTAAAATTTAATTTAAAACTACCAAGAATACATTTTAATAAAACAGAAAACATTTCAAAAACATATGATAAAACAAAAAAAATAACTTGATACAGTAACATTTTTTTTTTTTTTAATTTCACAGATGTAAGAGTAAATTTTAAATCAAAATTATAAAATAAAAAGCCAAAATAACCAAATATTTTTTTAAGTCAAATAATTCTAAATAAACAGATAAAAGTTTTACTAAATCTTTCTTTTAATCAAAGTTCAATCTTAAAAATTATTAACTTCTATATGGAAAATCAAATAATTAAATCAGAACACTGCTTATCATTTATATCATTTAGTATTTCATTTTTAAAAATATATAATACCAATATTAAATATTTTTTAATTGTTTTTCCATTTTATACATGTATATCATAATGAAATTTTCCAAAAATATTGGTATAAATTTAAAATGAACTTCCTAGATTAAATTAATAAAATCTCATTATTGTTTTAGTATTATTTATTTAGGATTAAAATGAGATGCAATTCGTTTTAAAATCAGTTTTTCGGTGAAAGTAAAGAATTTATACACAAAAAAATAAAGAAAAAATGTTTTATTTATTTATTTTTATTTTAAACCTAGTAAAAATAGTTTGATAAAAATAATCAACCAAACCTAAATGAGCATGATGCATATTATTACAATCCTATATAGCACATATAAGATAATGCTAAATATAAGAAAAAATCTTTCAATTACTTGCTCTGACATAGGAAGTGCCCCATACAAAGGAACAACAAACATCTTCATAGAATTGCTTTTCTGTTTTTGATCACGAGCAAAATCACTGAAAAAAAGTATGAGATAAAAATAAATAACTAAAAAAATTACTGAAATAAAAATGCTCATGCATTAAGAATTATTAAATACACTGGTAAAACAAAAAACCATCAACTGACATAAGTATGGAGGTAGCTTCTTCCACTTCATCTTGTCCAGTTAAAAATATTAAAATATCACCAGGATCTTCTTTCAAATGAAGTTTAATTGCTGTATCAACTGAAACTTTAATATAGTCTGGAACAGGATCTAATGTATAATGAATATCTACAGGAAAATTTCGTCCTTCAACACTCATTATAACAGCTGTATCTTTTGTCCTGTAAATACATACAATTTTATTACAAATTATAAAGTTAAAACATCAAAATCTAAAACATGCACTTTTTGTGGAGTCGACTTTACAAGAGGCATGATTTTATTTTTTAAAATTAACAACAACAAAAAAAACGTAATATATTAAATTAATAAAAATGAATCAAGCCAAATTTTAAACTTTATAAAACACATTCCTTTAATAAATGAATACAGAAATTAAAGATTTAAAAGGATAATTTATTAATTATTTTAATATTTTAAATTATTTGTATTATCATACTTATATTATTAAAAATATGCCAAAAATAATTTAAGTAAAAAAAAAATGTCAATGGGAAGAGGGAAGTATATGTATGAATTTAAAATTTTCGTTTATTTTTATTTGGTGTTTCAATATTGAATAATGCTTACAAGTTCTGATTTTTTTAAAATCCTTTTTAATTAGAGCAAAGCCTCCAACAACAATCTTTATGAAACTTAAAGTCAAATAATATTCTTTAAAAAATTGCACAGACAAAAATTTCTAGTAAGTTTTAAGTACATCTGTGTTAATTAACATTAAGTACAAATAATACAAGAAATAAAATAGCAAATTTTTTTTTAAATCCTTACAAAAGAAAAGAAAAAAAAAGTAAAAAGAAGCATTTAAACATAAAATAAAAAATAATATTTCAATAACGATTTTTTTAAAGAAATTGTTTATACAAGATTTTCCTTTTCTTAATAAGGAAGCACCAAGGTCTTAATTTGTTCTGTTTTCAGAACTCCACAAACAGCAAATACAATGAAAATTATTATTTAATTTACCTTTAATAGAAATCTCTGCAAAAATCATTAAAAAAATCTGTAAGCATTGTTTTTCAATATTATTTAATGCAATTTTAATATAAAATATAATACTTTTAATAAAAGACATGAGAATAATTTCAAAATTTATTAAAATTTGCTAAAAAGGCATATAACAGCAGTATAAAAATTATTTTACACTAAAATAGAATTAAAACTGCTTTTCCTTCCTCTTTAGTGATAACAGAATTGGTCAATTTCTGACATTCAGATAGTTTAACAAAATAGGATTACAGATACAATAACTAAACTAAATTATGTTTTATGTCCATTTATGAGAATGCAATAAAATATTGAATATTTAAAATTTGCTCTTGGCAAAACATTTATAACAAACTTAAATAAGAATACAAAATATGTATCTATAGTTACAATTTATAAAGTAATTCAAAAAATTACCTGTCTTGAGTTTCATTTTTATTGAAAAATTTATGAATAGTTTCTGCCTCAAATGTAGCAGATGAAATTATTAGTTTCAAAGATGATCTTTTCTTGATGATTTTTTTAATCAAACCTAATATAATATCACCATTCAAAGATCTTTCATGAATTTCATCAAGCATTATTACAGAATAGGATCTCAACAAAGGATCAGACATCATTTCATTGATCAGCATACCTTCAGTCATATACTGTAATGCAAAAATTCCATTTATTAGAACAAATAGATCAACACAAAAAAATGTACATATAAAACTGTAGTACTTAAGCAGATATATAAAGTTTAAAGCATACACAGAATTGCACATTTATTAGACAAATGATAGATTTTGAGCTGATACATATAGTGTTGCTTGAGTGAAAACATTTTCTTATTTTTTATGAAAAAATAAATTAACTAATTAAATATCATGAAATTTCTTCTATAAATTTCCTTACATTTCAAAGCCATTCATTACAGTGGTTTAGGAGGGCATGTGAATAGAATTTGCTGGATAAGTAAGCAGATTCTCATTTCCTTATTGGGTGATTGATGGTTTCAAATTGAATTATCTACAATCCAATGATAGAACATACCTACTGTGGAAGATATTAGGTCATGCTGTGGTTAGTGGAATTCTGCCGTCAATTTCTGTATAACTGCCATGGGGCAATCATTTAATGATGTTGAGTCAGAGTGGTGGTAATTCCTTTTCAGTTTATTTATACTTTAGTATTTATGAGCAAAATCTGAAGTACTTATAACACAATAATGGTTATAGTTATCTATCTATACTTATATAAAGCTTAATGTGTGTGTGTTGGCGCTCTACAGGCCAGACCGTTTAACCTACAGCTACCAAATTTGGTACATGTATACCTTAGAGGTCGGAAATGTGCACCTGGGTCTCTTTTTTGAATTTTTAATTAGAATTTAAATTATAAATTAAAAACTAACTTTCCCGCCAAAGAATCTTTTCATTTCCCCCAACACCAAATGAGTAAGTCTTCAGTTTTTTTTCCCAACAGTAGTGAGGCTAGGGTTAACATTTTTCGGCCGATTATTTCAAACGATTCTGTTTATTTTCTTAATGTTTTATGCATTTAAAATTAAACATTGTTAATTAATCGATCTTTCATATTCATTCTGAAGTACTTTTGAATTAAAATAACACAGAATAAAGGAAATTAAAAATTTCTAATCTGCATAGCGTTACCCCAACTAGCGTAGAAAAATTCATGCATTTGAGTTACAGTAACTGGCGTTGAAAATTCATGTATACGCATTGTGTTCTGATTGTTGACAATATTATCAACGGATGATTCTTGATTTAAATTATTTTTAGGTTAGTTGCATGCTTTTGTAATTAAATTGTATTTATGTTAGTTATATATATTTTTTGTATATGCTTATAGTTTTAAGTACATCGTTTTTTAAGTAGTTTTTTTAAACCTGTTTTCGACCGATTATTTTAAACGATTCATTTTATTTTCTTATTGCTTGATGTATTTAAAATTATACATTGCTAATTAATCGATCTGTTCATGATGAATCTGAGAAAATTTTGTTGACAAATTCTTGAGATATTACATATATTAAGAAAGATATTCTTTAGTGCCCATAAAGTTTAAACGCTCAGTAACTCTGTTATCCGTAATCATATTATAAAAAAATGCTTTGTTTCAGTAAAAAATATTATTATATTAATTGCAGATTCATTCTTTCCACTTTAATTTAAAGCATAAATTCTATGAGAGCTAACAGAAAACTACAGAGAAACATATTACGTTATGACTGAAGGCCTTTTGAATTATATGACTATCAAAATATGAAGTTTTAAAATATTTTGATGAAGAATCTATTAAAGTAGAAATTGCATAAAATACTTAATTATTAAAATTTAAACGAACATTAAGATTGGCGAACCGGCTGGTTGCCAAAGGCCGCTAGTTATATATAAAACCAACTTTTGAGAACTATGTGATGTGAATAAATTTTTGAATCTTTATTATAGTATATAATATAATTTTTAAAATGTATTTTTAGTCTAAAGAAGTGCCTTTATATAAAATATTATAAAGTGTAAAAATTTTTCCTGTAATTTTATTTATTTTTTATTGAAAAGGGAATATTATTTGCATCAAACCATCTCCCAATTTTTTTTTCAATAATAATTAATTTTTAAAGAATGATACATTGTGAATGGCATCTAAGAGAGAAATTAAAAAAAATATTTTAAAATGAAAAAGGAAATTAATAAAATATTTTAAAATGAAAAGGGAAATTAATAAAATATGTTTCATTCAATAGAAATAACAATAGGATAAAAGTTCTTTTCCATGTACAAAACAAAGCTTTTGACCAATCAGAAATTAACTATGTAATTAATTATCATGAAATAATAAACTCTTCCTTATGCTTCACAGAAATTCTGGATAAGAAATGATTTGCCGACTTGAGGTATGGATCATGGAGTATAAGAATACACAGTTCTTAAACTTCGGACATAGCAAACGAATAGAGTAGCAACATGGGTATGCCAATTACTTAGTAAACAAAATTTGAGGAAAATATTTTCAGTATTTATAATTTTCATAACATACAAATTATTTATGAATATCACTCTTATTTATAAAGAATTTAAATACTCATAATACAAGCTAATTTTGAGAATCAGCTCAGTCACAGGAATAAAGTGTATATTCAATTTCAATTAAATCTGTAATGCATAACTTTAATGCAGTTATGTATTAGACAGAACTAGAGTTATTTATAGTTCTTTCAACAAAGAGATTATAGCTCTTCAACGTGAAGTTAACTTCTAAGTAACTTTATCTTCACAGCTTTGCACTTGTTCTGTTTCTGGTGTGCAAGAATGTTTTCATAATGAAATCATAATGCAACAATCTCATAAAAATTACACTGTTTGCATAATATAATATTTTACTACATGTTGTTCTAAGCAATGTATTAAGTACACTTTCTTTTCCCTCATAAAATGTATAGTAGATCCCAACATTAAAATGGTGCTCTACATTTTATTCATAACATAAAAGTTTGTTTAGTAGCATACTAGTTGATCTGAAGATTAATTTAAAAAGTGTTAAAGTTTAACACACATTCAGGATATAATATTTAATATGATAGAAGATTTGCATCTAGATTACTAGATAATAATTAAGACAATACTTTGTTATGATAATACCAGACAATATTTTAAAAAGAATAGATCAAATTTTCTTTCCTTAGCTTTCAACAACAGGGGAGAAAGCATTTTATTTTACTTAATTACATTGATTTTTATTTGTAGAAGCAATAAAAATGATTTAAATTTCATAATAAAAATGGAAATAATTAGAAAATAGAATACAAATATTGGAAAAAAAATATTTAAAAAAATTGTCAAGATAAAAACATGACAATTAAATTCATATTATTAAAAAGTAATTTTTAAAATTTTACATGTGATTTGAATCATTTTTGTTTTATAATATTTCTAGAAAATATCAACAATAACAAAAAATAATGTGTTTTATTTTGTATTAATGAAAATTTTAAAAAATTATACTAAAGAATGCACTTTCATACTTTAAAATAGATCTGTACCAAATCTGATAACTTTAGACCCAACAGTCAGCCTGTTACAGTACCAAAAGATACAGACATGTATTTGTTTTTATTATTATAGAAATTACATTTCACATAAAAAAAATTGATAAAAATTTACAAATTGATGACTTTTTGATACTGCATCATAAATTTAAAGACAGTAATACATAGAAAAATGATAAAAAACTAAACTAATGCAGCAAGCTTAAGAAAATTAACTAACTTTTATTTTGGTTCTTCCTGGAGTAAAACAATCTTCAAATCTTATACTGTAACCCACAACTTGTCCAACAAGTGTGTCTGTTTCTTCAGCTACTCTTGATGCTAACTTAAAAAGTTACAAACAAGAGAAATTAATTTTTGACATTCACCAAGATCTGGTAGAAAAGAGAAATAATCCTTTTAAATTCCAAACCATAAATATGTAATTAAAAACTGGATGAAAACTAACTATTTTTCTTCCTTTTTAAAAAAATTATTTTAAAAAATTATAAACATCAAAAAAATTTAAGAGGAAGCACTGTCAAAACACATCTAACAGAGATTAAAATCTTACAACTGGTTTTTCTATAAAATTTATTTATTCTCTAAATTTTCTTCAATGCATACTCTTAACAATATATATTATTTAATAGTATACATTTTAATATAAAACAAATCAAATCAAATTTATTCATTTATTATACTTCAATATCATTTTCAAGAAATTCAAGTTATTAAATTTGGTAGACAGCAAATAGATATTAAAATCTTGGAAAACTTGTGGCAAAAGAAAATAAAACAAGAGTGAAAAGGAAAGTGCAGTTTTTATAGTTAAAATTCCACTTCGAAATATCTAAAACATAAAAAGGAAACCATCATACAAAATATTACGAAGACTGGAAATAGTTTATCAAAGAAAATAAAATTTCATTTTCCGCAGAAAAAAAAAAACCCACAATAGCCAAATAATGATGTTTGCAATATTGTTAAAGAAATAAGATGTCATTAAAAAAATTAATATAATTTGTAAGTGTTTATGAAAAATTATAATGCCTTGTAAATGGCTTACAACATGAGGAATGCAAATTAAAATTATGCAAATGTGCTTTACATGTCATTTGAGCTTTCAGCTATATAAATAAGCTTCCACATCTGAGCTATCATTCTTATAAGTCAATGACAATTGTAACCATGCAAGACCTTGCTTTTCTTATTAAACATTAAAGCAATGAGGACATGCTTTGCAAAATCATACATAACAAGGACCAATGAAACTGCAGGATTTGAAGCAAATAATAATGAAGTTTGAAGACACAAGTTTGCTATCAGTTGCACTCAGCCAAAGAAGTTTGCTTTTGTGGAAACTTAAGAAGTTGCATTAGCACCAGACGAAGAGCATTGGAAAGCACGCATGTGACATACAACATAAATGCTCTTGCATGACAAATGGATTTACCATTGTAAACAGTAAATTGCACACAAACCATACAAAATTAAACTTTACTACAAGTACTTCAAATATAACTACTTGAAACTAACATTCCTATTGGGAAAGAATTTTTTGATTAAATATGTTTTGCATGGATGTAGGTGGATGAACAGTGGTCATGGAATATTTTGTGCATGAATGTGATCTAAATATATATATCACAATGAGGATGCCACTACCTATAACAACAGGATTTGATTAAACAAATTAATCATGCTATCCATGCAGCTTGACAGCTTTCTTCTGAAGTCATTGATTGGAGTGGTATATAGCCGATATCCTATAGCTCGAATTGCCATATATGTAATCTTTCACAAAATTGCTAAAGTAGCAATTTGCTGTTTGCCTAATTATAAGCCATCATTTTACCATTTCTCGACTAGCCCATCACCAAATGTCAACCCGCGCTTCTGGATTTAGGCTACTTTAAAGCCATTGTTCATTGTGATAACATAAAACTTAGCAGAATTGAAAAATTTGATTCACTAGCATTCCATTAATATTCTTCTTATAATACTAAAAACTACTGTCAAGAACACAGCAATGAAATTTAAATCGCTTTTAATGAATGATGAATATCACACTGAAAACAGTTAGTAGCAAATTTCAGAATGATAAAAAAAAAATGTTTTAAACCTATGTCTTATTACATTTGAGAATACTATATGCAGCATTACTCATTAGCAATGATGGGGTTTTTTTTTTTTCTTTTCTAGAAAATAAAACCTTTTTCAAACTATTACAAAATTTCATAAAATATTGTTC
This sequence comes from Argiope aurantia, assembly GCA_026543865.1. Taxonomy (NCBI): domain Eukaryota; kingdom Metazoa; phylum Arthropoda; class Arachnida; order Araneae; family Araneidae; genus Argiope; species Argiope aurantia. Next base: position 144,182 of record JAPMOR010014755.1, on the reverse strand, counting down.
TTACTTTTCCTATTATGGCCATTTGAAAGTGGAACTTTAATTTTAAAAACCCCATACATTAGACTGATGTCAATAGAGAGGTACAAGTGGAATAAATGATTTCAGGGGAAATATAACAATATAATTTATATTGTGGAATATTCTTAAGCCCTGAGGCAATAATAGTATGAATCTAATACAGATGAATTTTTTTTTCTAGTTGAATAAATGTTACTCGATCAAGTCAAATAAGAATTATTTTAGAGAAAGTTTGTAAATATTCACTTGTTAATATATACTTAAACTTACAATTCTGCTTATATATGACATAATAAAGCAGATATATATATAATAAAGCAGAAAATAAATTCAATTTTTGATGACTGCAAAAAGAAAAAGTTACAACATTCCAACTTTCCTTGTAATAAACACATAACGATTCTACTACATTGCATTATTAACAGAAATATTTTTTCTTTTTCCTTTGTATCTAAACTGTGAAGACAAACACATCAATATATTCAGAGCTGTTTAGTTAAATTTAAATCTATGCAGTTAGTCAATATGATAAGTCCCTCAGAATAATAAAAAATTTATCTTCCTAACATCCATCAGAATACAAATATTTTTAATAAAAAATAAATAAAAGATTTTTAAATACTTCAAAGAAAAAAAGTTACTCTTACCATAGTAGCTGCAACTCGTCTTGGTTGAGTTATTCCTATAATGCCTTCATTATTAAAATATCCTGCTTCTAGCAGATACTATATTTAAAACAAAGAAATGCAAAAAAAAAAAAAAAGATTGTTTTATTCAATAATCAATATACATTACCTATGATGATATCTTGATTAAAAACATATCTAAAAATCAACATTAGTGCATCCAATAACAATATGATTTAAATGATAAGATTTTCTATTCATTTCAATTAATGGAAAGCTAAAATTAATGTTTTCTCAAGGAAGAATAGTAACCATATCAATTTGCAGACAGAGCTGATAACTAATATAAAAGAAAACCACAAATTTTATTCTTATACTACTATTAGATCTTTTTGTATGAACTTTTAGTGGATGATTTTGGTGTCATTAGATTTCTTAGATTGTGTGGTATAAAAAAAATGCATTTCATAAATTTTAATAAGTCAAAGTTTATGTAATAAATCTACAGACAAAAACATTAAGAAGAAAAATCTTTGCTCAGTACTTTCCCATAAATTAAACATTGACATCAAAGAGTTTAAAGCACTGCTGCAAGCAAGCATATCAAACCATCAGTCTAACTATATAGACAGATTTTCCCAAGCAAAATTTATACTAAACTGATTTAAAAGAACTAGTTCTTTAAATTAAAAATATTTTCTAATTCAATTGTTATGTTCCTAAAACATGGAAGACTGAGAAATGCTTGGAAAAATAACTTTCACTAAGTCCTCTCTTGTTGAGTTGATAGCTCCAAGAGAGTAAGTGTTACCATTATAGATAGCCTTATGCTATACCAAAGTTTAGTCTCTGCCATATATAAATAACATTTGCAAGCATTATAAGGCCTTGCTGTTTTAAGCTGAATGAAGCTGTGACTAAACAGGTTATATAACTCAAGTGTAAAAGTCATACTGAAAACATTTTCCTTGCATCTTCAGTACGAAGAATTAACAATCTCATCAACAATCAAAGATACTCATCTACTAATAGCAATTAGATTTAGTGTCATTTACAATATTAGGTTTGCAGTTCCCAAATGTTTTAATGGATAAGAAAAAGTCTACCATTATTTAGCATCACTTCATCTTATCTTGATGAATGTATTTTTAGCTTAAATGTGGACACTGAAAAAACAATAATCAAAGCAAAACAAGATCTTTTATAAAAAAATTAGAGATATCATAAAAGAAAGAAAAAAGGCATTTAGGATAAATTTAATTGTATGCAGCCTCAAATTTTACAAAAAAATCTGCAACAAATCATTATACTGAATAAAGCAGAAGATACCAAAATTAAATCAATCTGAAATTAATTTATGCTAGTAATGTAGTTAATAGAAGAAACTTTCCAGCATTTGACTAATCGGCAGCCATTTTTTAATCAAATAATATAGAAATGACTTTTGAACAACATATTATTTTAACTGGGAAATTGGTGTATGCAGATATTATATTTATCAAATCATTTTGTGATTCTTTGATTTACTCACTTTTATTTCCTTTTAGTTTCAAAAAATTATGAAGGTGGCATGGTGCATAAATGTCAACAAGTTAATGTAAGTTCAACAGAATAAAACAGTATTATACAACCTCAATTTTGCCAATACTACTCAGTAAATCTTGCAAGTTTCAGCTTTATTCATGTAAGTCGTTAAGTCTTTGAACACTATTTGTTCATTTCATAAAAATTAAATAATCTCTTTTAAATTTAATTAATTCTGTTTGTGTTGTGAATACTAGATTAAACTAGTTAAGAAATAAAGTTTATTAATTCGGTGAATATTATTTTTCATTGAAATGAAGCCCAAATTGATGTTACATAATTAAGAGAAAGGGACAGAAATGCAAATGAAATGGCATATTTTGAAAATGATGGCACATAAATATCAATCACACTTTTAAATCATTATAGCACATCATTATTCTCATCATATTCAATTACTTAAAAGATATAAAATAACTTCTCATATTCTAATGGAATTATAATACTTTACAATCAATGACAATCCAATCTGACAATGAGTAGAATTCTACAAGTAACCAAATCAATACTGAATACAATCTCCAAGATCCTTTGGACTATAGAAAGAATTCAATGACATAAAATGATATTCAACTTCAATATAAATTTCATCATACAAAATACGAATTTAGAATTATTTAACAGGACATAAATACGCAGAGCACAGATTTTACCACCTACTGCAAATGTGAGAAGTCAATGACAATATTGCATATTTAATTTGCATTTTATTCTTACATGCACAGTCAAATGTTAATAAATTATTACTTCGATCATTTGAACAGATTTGGGAACATACAACTTTCAGAGTAACTCATTAATAAAAGCAATATTTAGATAAGATGTAGTTATTTCATAGAATAACCAAAATATTTTCAAAACAATTTATTCTATCAAATGTTTCTTTATTAAATACTTTTACAACTTGCACATTTATTTCAATACAGACAAACAAATTTTTCCCATGCCTCTGCATTATAAATACTAAAAAAAAAAAAAAAAAATCATAATGATAATAATTCTGTACTTTATAAAATATGTTTACAAATCAGAAGTATCTGACAAACAACATATATAATTTAATTTATCAAGATTAAAGGCTGTGTAGTTATGGAAAAGCTATTCTATTAATGTAATTTTGAATCATGTGGACATTACTTCAGCTGACATCTTTCTGTATGCACCAATGTGTTAAATTTCTGAACGGTAAGAGACCATATGGTCATGAGTTATTACCCATAAATATAAAGTCTGTACCTATAACACCTTAGAGCAGACACATGTGAGGAAGAACAATTTCAACATATTAATGATCATCGGCCAATGAAATTGTATAAAAAATGTGTAGCTTTGTTCTTCCATTCATCATTATACTTCCCCATACATTATTACTTTTCTATTAGTATACATTAGAATCTTTTCCAGATGTTAGTGAAAAGAAATAAGTCCCATGCTCTTTCCATATTAAATGGAAATGAGAAATATTTGAGATTAAAACAACTCTCATCAGTAAAGAAGGCATGACTCAATTGAAAAGATGTTCAGACTTTGTGTTCATTACACCTTTGTAAACCTTATTCTAATCGCCTGCCTTTAATAATATGCAACATTCTGAACACTGGATGAATAGGCCCCCTTTATGTAGTTGCCTGTCTATAATAAGCCAGGGTAAACTATTATCCCTTACCGTAATCTAGTTTACTATAGTGGACCAGTACATTGTTCAGTGTCAGTTTTTTTTCGCCAGCATGGTAATATATTGGTTAGCTATTGTCGCTGTTTTCCTTTGCCATTTACCACCAATATTTCTTGCAATTGTATCTGCAGTTACTTTAGAAGCTTGTGAAACAACACTTTTGTCAATTCCCATCAAACTAAGCCCTTCTTCCAGTTTGCCAATAATTTTACCTTGTGTAAAAGTATCTTGATGGTTTCTTGTAACCTATGTGAGCATATGATATCACTTTCACTTGCACTTGCAAGAATGTCCAGAAATGTGATTTTTCTTTTTTTATGTAAGCAGCCCTTTACTATGCATATTGTATCTATGCTTTTTGTATGTCTCTTGCAAAATCCCATTCCTAGTATTTGCATATTCATCACCTTCCAGCTGAGTTAGCTCTTTATTGGAATGATCACAAAGAGTCCTTTCTACAATTTCATAGTTATATGATGAAAAATTACTTTATTATGCATGAATCTTGAGTAACTCATTTTCCCTTTCCAAACACATTCTGACTCATAATAGACATTGAAGACATATTAGGAAAATAAAAAATGCAAAAAGAATTGATAAAATACGTACTTGAGGTATCTGAGTGCTTTTCCCACATCCAGTTTCTCCCAGTATAATAACAGTTTGATAAGTCTCCATAAGATAAAGGATATGATTTCGATACTAAACAAAATAATAATAATAAGTAATTTTTTGATAAAAGGGTTTAAATATTATTTCATATTACTCAAAAACATTAAGTAAAATTAATATAATAAAAAACACATTTACCAGAACTGGGGAAAAAAAGAATATATTTTTTAAATAAGAATTTAATATTATAATACATAATAATTATAGTAGTTTTTCTTTTATATTTTTATCTGTTAAAGAAAATATTTCATTTAAAGAGTAAACAGGTAACTATTTAAATCAGCAAGATAATTTAAAATTATAACATATCAATATTACTTCATCTGGATAAACATCAGTTACATGATTAAAAAAAAAAGTAATATAGCATAGCAAATAATTTGATTCAAAATTGAACAAAATACATAATGTCTTGTATACTTCTTAAACTTTTGCACAAATTTGACTTTTATAGCATCCTTATATTGTTATTAACTGCATATATATTAAAAAATATTAAATTATTTGCAAAAATTCAAAATTTTGAAACTCCAAGTAGAATTTGTAAAAGTTCATAATATAACTTAGTATTATACTGAATATAACATTATTATTAGCAATACTCTGCAGCTCTTAAAATTATATTATTTTAAAAAAACAATCTTTCCTCGAGGGAATATTAAATCAAACTCTAACAAATATTTAATAAAAAGATAGTCAGTAAAAAGAATGAAATTTACCAACAACAAGGATTTCTAAAATTAAAAATTTTTATAACAAGAAATTTTCAAATATCGAAAGACAAAAATTATCTGTTGATGCATAGTTCTTAATATCATATCTTTTGAACTTAAATCATTTATTATTTCATTAGAGCTTTAGACAGAAATAGTATACAAAATATTAGAGCTATTATACAAAAATATCTATTTTCCAAATATATATGAAAATTTTGATAAAAACTATAGATTATATATGACATAAACTATGATTGTTTCATCTGCTGACCAATTTGAATATTAGCAATCCTAACTAAATTCCATTTCAATTGAATCCATGTATAATGTGATATCCATGAATCACTTAATAAAGTACTTGCAAATTTTAAATCATGACAGGCATTTAAGTCTTATTATTATAGAATCTATGCACTTTTTATGCTCATTAAATATCTGAATGTCCCTAATAACATCAAGTCGCATTTTTATTCACATTATCTAACATCTTTTACATTATCAGTATTGATTTTACTTTCTTATTTCCCATGAAAAATATGCAATTGATTCAAAAATAAAATAGTATGGCACATTTTTCATCCAAAATGTTAGCTAGATTAAAATATACAGATGGAAATTTTTTTTTTAATTAATGGCACTTTGGGATTATCCCATCGCCCATTTTTGTACTTTGGAATTATCTCATGAACAAATTTTCACTAAACCCAATATTATCCCCAAAAGGTAGCTTCTGCCTTTCATTATGATGGCGTCAAAGATTGGCGCATTTTCGAGAGCGTTGACAGGTCAACGAGATAATCCCAAAGTACCCTCATAACTTAGTAGACATTTTTTTTTTTAATATACACAAAAAAGTATAGGATTTTATTTATAGATTCAATGAACAAAAATATAAAAAGTCAAACAATACTATAAAATATTAAAGAATATAATACTTTATAAATTGGTAATCGTTGTCTTTGTTGATCACATGGTAGAGTTGAATTAGCATTATATATTGCTGGCTGTTCTGTCTCATGGGCTTCTTTTCTTTCCTCTAATATTTCCGATGAATAATCACCTAAAGAATTGCAACAAAATGTCATCAAATTTGAAAATTATTAATTACAAAATAAAAGCTGTAAAAGAAAAAAATATTATAATAATTTAAGCAACATTTGAAATATCAAACTGAACTTTAAAAAAGATCCTCTAAACATCAAAGACTAAAAAAATGAAACATTTAAACCAATTTTAACAGTTTTTTTTAAAAATATATCATATAAACTGCTAAGCAAATAAATTAAGAAAATGTTTTTGTAAGATTTCTTTATAAGGAAATTAAATAAAAGCAAATCACAAAGAAAATATTAAAATGAGAAATTAAAGTAAATTCAACTTTATATGTGAGAAGGAAAAATTGCCGACATTTCAATCCCTTTTTAACATTTTTTTAAGGAAATCAGAAATAAAGAAATTTAACTGTATTTTTTTATATTCTATATATCAGATAATTTATTTAACATAAAAATAAATACATAATCTATTTAATATTATTTAAAATTTATCAGAAGGTATATTATATTATGTTGATAATCTTATAACAATTTTCCTTTCTTAAAATATACCGCTTTAAGGGGGGAAAATATGTTAAATTAATAAAATTCAAACAATAGTACTAATCATTTTTAATGATTACCTGGTTTTAAAAATTTAGGCTTGAATTTCGACAAATCGTCAACAAATTTTGAAGACATGACACTTCACGAACACCGGAATTGTTAAAACACATGAATTTCAGATTCCCTCGGAAACTTATTTACAAATAAAACAAAATGATTCTGTATTGCCATCACTCGAAGCAAAAATTATTTTCACAATCGTTATAATGAACACAAATAGATTTAAAGTATAACCTATTAATGAAAATACAAAAATATCTAATATAATAAAATATAATATTTCTATCTAAAATATAATAATAATAAAATAATACTATAAAGAATTCTATTGATCCAATAATTACTATTTCAACTGCTAGCCTCAAGAGTCCTGGGCCTACATCTTGTCATCATTAAATATAAATTATTTAGAATTTTTTTAAAACGAAAAAATGGAAAAAAAGCAATAAAAGTTTTAAATTATTCATATTTAAATTTTATAAATTATTTTTCGTTCTACACCAGTCTCTTACCATTAGTTAGAAAATACAAATATCACCTGATATATCATCTCGAACCCAAACAATCTCAGCTTCAATCGGGAACGTTCAATAACAAAATAATACTCCAGATGGTGCTGCTAGCATCTTTCAGCAGATCTCATCATGTAGGATTATTATGGGCGGTCAGTTGTGTTTATGTTGGAGACCGTTGATATAAATTTACGATTTGCATAAAGAGTGGATATTCTGTGATTCAGATATGAAATTTTAGGTAAGTGCATGATTTATTATCATCATAAATATTATTTGTTGTAGAATTTGTTCCGATAGTTTTTTGTGAGATTCCTGTTGTCATTTTGGCTATTGAATCGTCGGAGTGAATGCCGTGAAATACCGAACAGCAATGATTGTATCTCCACAGGCAGTGGGATCATTAGTATTCTGAACTTACTCGATTTATCAGATTTAAAGGGAACGGTCTGTTTCGCGCCGTAGCAGACGAGCTATGGGACACTTGTTTTTTTTTTTATACGGATTATTGTGAAATGAAATTTTTAATAAAAATGTTTCCTGTTATTCTCATCAGCTCTCTGATTTTATACACTTATGTTTGTTCATATAATTCGTTAAATAAATATATATATAAATAAATTATAAACGTTTTTGCGAGAGTTTATTTTAAATTTTCTGCACCCAAAATTTTCTTGATCATGTCATAATTATGCATGTAATAATATATATATTAATTTCTGTCATGTGTAAATTTGCATTGATTGTTTGTATTTTGATTTTTTATTTATATATTGTCTGATATCTATGCTTTTTTAAATTTTAGATCATGCCATTTGAAGAATTATGAGAACTGAACAATAAACAGAATGTTAGGACAAACAAATGCCTGTGTAAGTGCATATTTTACTAGTACTCTTTTGCAAATTTTATTTCCAAACTAAGGAATTAAAAAAAAAAAGGAGGAAAACATGGTATAATTAACAGGGGTTAAATTATATCTGAAAAAAAATTGTCAAAATACTCTTTTCATTTAGAGATTACTATAAATTTTCAGTAAAATAAAAACTATTGCCATTTGAAAATTAATTTATATAAATGGTTTTAAAAACTTCTTGTGATGCTAAAAAAAAAATAATTTTTTGATGAATTTTGTACAAAGTTTATTGAAATTTTTTATATGCAATAAAAAAAAGAACAATTCATAAGCTAATATTTATTGTAAATAGCTAATTTTCCCTTCTGAATATGAGTATGTAAATTTAACAACTCTATATGATTTATTTCTCAATATCAAATAATAAATTTCAGTACCATTTTTTATTGATTATGTGTTATATTAATTAATATTTCTCTGAAATGTGTATGTTAAAGGTGAATAGTAAGTACGGTATATTGGGAAATTATTTCATTTAACTTTTGAATTCAAAATTTGAATACAATATTTTAAGATAAAGTCAAATTATATTTTTAAATCATGTATCAAATCTAGTATTAATTTAAACCATGATGAATTTTATCAGATCATGATCTTGAGATAGTTTCACCAGTTTATAATTCACCATCTTTAGAAATAAAAATTATCACGGTCTTCAATCTTTAAAAATCTTCATTCTTTAATTTGGATTGAATAAAATTTATTCAAATTGGAATCTTTATAAAAAATCTTTTTAATTACATTTTGTTTAACAATGTATAAAAAAATCATCATAACTAAAAGATTAATAAGAATTTTGAACAAAATTCCAAAATTTTCATACTTGATGCCAACAATAAGTTGCACTATTCTGAAGGTTGTATGCTTTGAAATTAACCTTGAAGGAAAGAAAAATTAAATGTATAAGATCCTGTATAATATGCAATTAATATTATGTTAGAAGTAAATTGACTCTCTTTTTTTTTCTCTTAACCTTTTCCCTCATTATGATCTTCATGAAAACCTAGAAATAGATTTTGGAATTTAATGGAGACCACTGTTTTTAGTAATATAATGGGGATGCTGCGTACTGAAAACAAAAGTTATTGCTGTATTTTGAATTTTAAAAACTAGTATAATGTTTTTAGTCTTCATTTTTGCCTGCATGTTGGAAATATTCTATTAACTACTTAATATTTGTTATTTTGCTTTAGTCTCTTCCTGTAAGAATAATATAAATTCTGAATTGTCTCTGAAAGATTCTGGAATTTCTCCTGTAATTTTACTGTCTTCTTCTGACTTTTTTTTTTAAATTTTGACTAATAATTTAAGTGATGCATGACAAATCTTTCCAGAAAAAGAAATTAAAGTAAGAGCTATTTCATGTGGTTAAAATAGATTTAGAGATATTATATTTTGAAAAATAATATCTCTAAATAAAATTAATAAGTTAAATAAAATTGTTTAAAATTATTTTTAAAAAAATTAAATGAGTCAACTAGAGAAAAGATATTAAAATTATTTTAATATTTAAAGTTTGGCTTAGTTTTAATCAGAACATCCACACTGGAACACTCATTTATAGATGTAAATGGTCTTTTTTTTATGTCTTTAAATTGTTTTATTAATTTTCAATAAACTTACATTATTTGATTGCATCCTCTTAATAATTCTGATTCACATTTATTTATTAAGCAAAATAATACTATTTCAGAATTATTAATATGTTGCTAAAACTTTACTGCCTCATAATATTATATTGTGTTATCTACCGTTGATTTCAATAATAATTGAGTTTAATCTTTTTATATTTGGTTGGTGTGCATTGTTGATGAAAGAAAGAAGTAATATGAGATCCAGAACTTTCAATTTCTGAAATTCGAATAGCCATATCTCTTATTCTACTAGAATAAGTATTATAATCATGAAAACAGATTTTTTCTGTCTAGTAAATCACTACTTAAGGATAATATTGCTTATTACAGCATACTTGAATCGTGTCAGAACCACGCCTGCAATCTTCTCATTTCTCTGCATGTAATGAAGAGGCGCCGACGAAGTTTCTGTCTCTACCACTACTTAACCTATCCATCTGACAAAAATGTTTTTCCTTCATTTAGTTCAACCGGTTCCTTGAGCTTTTTTCCGAAGAAAAAGTAGAAAGGGAAGGCGGGAGAGAAGTGTTTTCGCCCACCCTCCCACTTCCGCGGGTTCGGTCTGAGACTGAATTGAGTAAAGTAGTCCGCTCTCTTCTGTGGGTTTATTGAATGAGCGTTCGTAATCAAATCACGTGTCGAATGCCTCCCGACGCCAAGTTTACAGTTCAAGGGTCTTTTTCTTTTTATCCCCATGTACGGGAGAGTCCGACAGTATCCAGACTTCTCTTGTCAAATTACGGTTGCGATTTTTCTACGTTTCTGGATTTATTTCGTGTGTTCATTCATTTTTGTTGTTCTTTTAATTTGAATATCGTTTCATTTTAATAGAAGAGATGAATAATATGGTGCCGTTCTGCTATACTTTCTTTTTTTTATTTTTGGATTATCGACTTCATTGTTTTTAGCGACCGTTCAGAAAGATATGCATAGAGAAAAGGAGTTTTAAGAAGAGCAGCTGGTGGGGGATAAAAGCATCGCTTTAAACTCATTGCATCTGGAGAAGCATGGAAGTTCTTTTCTTGGCTCCCTGCCAAGTTTTCTGAGATGGAATTTTTTCATTCATTAGTGTTAAAATTATAAATTTTCTGCCTAACTGGAAAACAGTATTATTGTCCTTGAATGCTATCATGTCATTTTCATTTACTCTGCCTCGTACTAAAAAACAGCAAAAGGTAATCCAATTATTTATTATTTTTCATATTATCTGTGACGATTTTAATATCATTGGTTCTTCTCGCAATAAATTTAATATGTTTAACATAAAATAGCTTTGTTTGAAATAAATTTAAATTTAAAACTTGAAAAAAGTTTTTAATTGAATTATTATCATATATAAGTAGAGATATATGTATATTATTTCTGTTTAAGATATTAGGCATTGTGTAACGTGAGAACGTTGAATGAACGAAGCGGCACCTGTGATTTATTTTGTTTGGTTTAACATTTGGTTTTCGTACTTGTTAATTTTAAAACAATAAATAATGAGAACACTATATTTAACCTATTTTAATATTTACGTTTCAACAGGTTATTAGGTTATAGATATTAACGAGACAAGGGCACTTCAGTGTGATGCTAATTATCATTTAATATGACCTACTAATTATGATGAGTTACAACTTGCGATTCTTGATTTTAAAAGGATTCATGCTTTTTTTTTTCATACTTATTGTTTTTGTCCGTAATCGGTTTTTTCTGTGAATGATAATTCAGAATATTGTATAACTTTTAATTATTTGTTACGGGTAAGTTTGTGTTAAAAAAATTACAATAAAGTAATGAGTAAAAACCCAATATTTCTGGTTGTATAATAACTGTCTTCTTTAATGCTCCACGATAAAAATTCTATTGATTATGCGTTTTGCTTAAGCAAGTAAGATGCCGAATGAGCTTTTAATTACCGCATTCATTTTATCTAACATTATTATGCTGTTGTCATATAATATTGACAACTGAGTAAATGCGTATCATATTTTGATAAAATTTTCAATCTCTCTGCTGAAGTAATATTTTGGAGTAAGAAAACGCGTTTTAATATGCGCGTGATTCGTGTGTAAGATGTGTTTTTCCAAGGCTTTTTGACTATCTTGTAAAAAAAAAATTATGATGTGCAAAAAAAAAAGTTTCTTTTCCTGTTATTTTGTATTATCATGCTTTTAAATTTATCGAGCATTTATTAATGGTTACTTCTATATGCGGTTAGCGACAGGAGTAACAATTGATAGAGGAAAGACAATTTTATCTTGTTTCGTAATTATTAAATGTGCTGTCGTTGATTCTAAAGGGCATGTTTTCTTTCCATTGTCAAAGTTCGTCCAAACATCTAGCATTTTGCTGATATTGGAGCGAAACTTATTTATTTCTTTATCAACGAAATGTCATTGGCATGCGATGGAACCTGATAACCAACTGTGTATCTCTGGATAATTCTTCTTTTAAAGTTTTAACTTATAATCTGCGTAAAAAAGTTCGACACTTACAAAGGTTATTTCGTTATTTATCGTCCTTTCTATTTGTCAATATTTGTCGTAGAGGAATAGTTGTATGTAGTTGAGTTTTACATTGTTTCTACGCCAAATATTTCTTTAGATTAACATTTTACAATCATTGTTATTTTTAATTGCAAAGTGAACTTTGAGTGATTTAGAATTTAAAATATTTTGAAGAAATATATATGAAATAAATAAAAAAATGTTAAATTTGAAATTTTTTTAATTAAACGTTTAGTGTCAGAAGGGGTTCTCATTAGGGTATTGTCGTTCTGCTGTTAATAAAAATTAACGAACCGTTATTAGCTAGCTTTATGATTAGTTATCAGCATCTCTATGAAACTATATTTTGCATGAATGAATGTTTCATAATCTTGATTATTTAAAAAAATTTTGGTTTCAGACGATTTTTAATTCTTAGAATCTTTTGTTTAATTCATTATTATTAAGACTTTATAATTTTACCAATTTTTGTCCAGTTTATTAATGACCGATTTTGATAAAATTTTATACTTTCTAAATTATGAATATTGAAAATCTGCGCAATTTAATTAACAGTATATTATTCTTGATTAATTTGTTTTGTGGAACGATTTTGATTAAATATTTCTTGAGATTTGGCAAAATTTTGAGGCCATTTGATTGTGTTATGTATTAATAAATATTTTTCACTGTATATCCATGACTGATCGAGGAGAAAATGTAGGAAATATGCCAAAATTTTTCTTTTCATTAAAAATTAAATAAATATTCCTTTTTCTTCTTGCGTTTAATGAATAAGGTGAAATTGTCAGAATGTTTTGTCTTAAAATGGAAGTGCAATTTTATCAAAAGATATCACATTATCAGACTGTTTTAGTCGCATATATATTGTATTTTTTTTTTAATATAGCAATCACTCTACGCATTAATAGTTCTAATTTTTAGTAAATAACATCTTCATATAAATGTTATTAAAGCTATCATAGATGGCATATTAATTCTGGATATTTCAAAGGTTTGAAAACACCTGTTATACCTTACTGTATCGATATCTTCCATCAGTCCCTTCCATTTCTGATGGGGAAAAATTTTACAAAAAGTAAGGCCTTCATTTTTATCAAGGAACTATTTCTGAGTTATTACTGAAGGTCAGTTTTGTATTTAAATACATGATATTTAATTTTATTTTTCATTCGGTGTATCCATTATCCGTTCAGCTAATGGTACTTGCTCACTGCGTTTGTGAAGATTTATGAATTGGACACAAGCGTAACAGCAAAAAATGGATACAACATATTAACATGATGGATGTGGTATAATTTGCAGGAGGAATATTTTTCTTTTTATTTCTTTTACAGACGACTACACGATTACAACTTCGTAGGTTCTATTCGCTTGAGGCTACAACAGTGTGATTCGTGTTACTTTTTTTTTCTTCCATCAATCTTTTAATTTCGCCATACTCTACCTGTGTAAAGTAGAAAACGCGATTATAATATGTGATAGTAACTGGACAGTGAATCCAGAGGTCTGAGCTCCCAACTATGTATTCCCAATTTTTATTTTTTATACCTATTGTTCCTATGTTCTTAATTTAATTGCTGCTCTAAAAAGTTGATGTGCATTCATACACAGTAGTGATTACAACTCATCAATCATTTAGATTTTATCATTATTTTTTCTGAAGAAAAGCAGGATAAATATATATGAGTTATTATAGGTAGTCTCGTCTCGTTTTCCCCTCTGGAAGATGAGAGTACTCTTTTGAACAGAATTCTTTTGTTTCTACATTTTACTCCTTGCTTAGAAATCATTTAAAACAAACATTTTCAGAAGTTGGAAGCCTTTCCAGTTGCTTTCATAAGTAGATAGTGTTTGCCTCAGGCAAGGTGTATCAAGTATGCTCTCTCTGATTTGCAAATGAAATGGAAGGGAAATTTCGTGAAGAGAATATTATTCTTTTGAGATGAACTTCTCGTTCTTTTCATTAAATAACGAGGCACAAAGGAAAGGTCAAACGTTATTCAGCCTGTGGTTATTAAGGCGTTTTGTGAAGGCGTAATGCTGTTCGTCTGCCTGCGGTCGCCTGCTATTTCAGTGTTTCAGGATTGTGTCTAGAGAATGGAAATGATTGCGGTTATATATCATGATCGGAAGCTTTATACTTCCGCTGTATTTAACTTTTTTTTTTTTTTTTTCGCTGTTGCGCTGTTTTAACAAAGTTTACTCTCTCATTTACGAAGTATATACAAAGAGAAAATATAATAATCGTCAAAAAAGAAATTCAGCATTTTGATGAATTTCTGCGTTTTAGATCCTCCAAGTTCGAAAAACTTGTTTTTGGATTTAAACCGGTCTATGAATTCAATAAGTCAAAAACGTTTTGAGTTCAACATAAATATATGGGCCTTATATCAAATTATATATTTTGAACGATATTTGTATGTAAGAAGTTTGTCTATCTAACTACAAAACGCCAAGACATAAGTAGGTAAAATTTGGTACACATTTTATTATCTGAAATGCAGATCCATATCAGATTTTTAACCAGATCTATTTAGAATTTGACCGTATTTGGGTTTGTACCTTCGCGTACATGTAAACGTGGTGATTCAAAAACGCAACGATTTAAGTAAATAAAACTTAGTATGTGATCATGTTACAGAAATTGTAATTCGGTATTAAATTTGTGATTTAATCAGTCGACAAAAAAGGCATCCAAAATGCATGTTCATTTTTTTTTTTTTTTTTTCATTGTACCACGATTTACGAAGCGTTCCTGCGCAGAACTCAGAAAAAATTGTGAAGGTTTATGCCGTTTATAACCTTGCTCAACGTCCACGTTTTTTTTTTTTTTTTTTTTTTTTTTCCTCCCCTTCCTTCTGTCGTTGTCGGTGACAGAAAGGAGATAACATCTTGATTGGAGAATGTGTGAGAAAGGAGAGGAAGGTGACCAATCATACTGACTAGTGTTTATAATTATGTACATTATATCAAAATCATGTTATACAATTAGTGATATTAATTTTAAAATTTTGGATAAGAGCAGAATTTCGATATTGTGTATTTTTGAAGAGCTTATGAATGTAACCACGATTCGAAGCGGAGATGAAATCCGTTGCTTGTATTTGTAATATGCATTTTTTTTTTCAACTTATGCAAGTGTCCTATTTTCTTTTCGTTATGTGATTCTCTTGAAATGAGCCGATTCTGCTGCTTCTGCAATTTTCGTTTGAAATATTCTTCTGTTCCAGATAAACTCATAAAATAATAAAGAATTTTTCTTAAATAAACTGAACTGAAAGGGAAAAAGAGCGAGAATAAGAGTTTCTTGATTCATAACTGTTTTGAAGGCAATTTCTGAGAACCACTTCCTTGTAAAAATACTCCTTCATTGTACTTTTAGAGCATCAGAAACTTGTCTTTTATTATCATATTTTTTTCCTCATTTTTTTGTTTACTTTCTTCCTACCATAATCATTTAATTGATAGATTCCATATCTTTAAGTGAAGAATTTCGAGAAGTTCCGATCCAAAGGACGAAGCAAAATGGATTGCACTTTCATTTTTCTCTCTCGAAGTCTGTTCTTGACAGCAAATAAATTCTTCTTCTTGTTGCTTAATGTTTATGTTGCTTTCATAATAATACGAACAGAGAGTTTGTTACTCTAAAATTAAACTTCAAGTGGAGCGATCACTTCACTCTGAGATAAGCAATTTTTGTGTTAAATTTTGGGATTGTAGTCATGTTCTCTCCATTCTCCAACAACTTCCCAAAAACTGCTGACGATGATTTTAACATTCTGTTATCGTAGTTTCTTGTTAAATTAAAAAGAGAAAATGTAAGAAAGAATTGTTTCGTGGGCTCTGAGATAAACGTTGTTAATGGGATATTGTTCCACTTTATTGTTGATTTTTTTTCATTAATTTCTAACATTTCTTAGCCAGAGGATTTTTTCCTCCCTCTCAAAAGGGGACTCCCAACATCGATTGTTCGAAATAAAGTTATATTTCGTTGAATTGCTATTTCTACAAATGACAAAATTTCATTATATCCACTTAAATCGCATAATATGTTGCGTTTGTATGTAAACAGAATAAAGCGCAAAGATAATATGTTATATAAATTCAAATGAGTTCTGCATTTATGGAAGAATTCCTTATTGCAGATAAAAACACTTATGCTATTTTGAAACGAACGATGAAAAAAAAAATTTTCTTTTCTTTTCTTAAACATGAATAACATGCATCTTTGCATGCCAAAATTTGCAGCCTGTTTTGTCTTTATAAGTAATCAAAGTTAGATTTTCCACGCTCATCTACGTTACTGTGTTGTTGTTTTTTAATGCAATACTAGCCTCCTTTGTCTACTAGCTGTTCGCCGAGAATGTTAGTTTTGTTTTATTTCAATTAAATCTCGTATGCATAATTTAAATGTTCATGATTTTCTTAGCTAAATATACTTTTTAGCGTCAAATTAGATAAACGCGTTGGTCATTTTTAATAGCCTTGCACCTATACTGTACTGAATGGAATCAATTTCTATGGCGTAGTAGTGCCATTAAAAAGTGTTGTGGTAATCAATTTTCAAATTTCACGTTGTATTTCTATAATTTCACTTTCTTATTCTTCATGTAAATTAGACAGAGAATCTTTCTTCCTCAGTTTTCCACAATCGAAGAAAATCTCGCAATTAAATATTTAACAAAATAGGAAAATGGTTTGATTTTATTGCAACAATGAAAACTATTGTGGAAAATGATGCAAAAACCGTGTTACCGTGGGTAAATACCACAGTCCTGCTTCGTATTTAAATAATTAAAATTTTAACATCGCTCCAAGATGCACATCTCATCCCTTAAAATGTATTTGTACCAAATTTAGTGTAAAACATATTTGCACCAATTTTAGGTCAAATGATGTGACCTGTACAGTATCACTTCACATACACATTTTTCTTCATTATTATTAGATATTATTATCCAGTGTGCTGACATTTCAATTGCTTTCAAATCGCTAGTTTTTAAAGCAATAAAATAACTATTAACTCCAACTTTTCATTTTTGAGTATTTATAAAAGTCAGATTTTTTTAAAGCCATTAATCAAGATAAAAATCAAAAACTACTATAAATCTTATTTAAAAAAGGAGCATTTTTAAACTAGCTTAATTTGCTTATGAAAAATTAAATCGTCAAAACTATAATTTCCAGAATTCCCGTTACAAAGTTTCTCTGAGACAATTTTGGGTAGAATAATTTCTCTTGCTTACATGTCTAATAAATCAAATAAACGTAGAACATTTATCATTGCCTTTTTATGCGCTATTATAGCGTTCTCAGGCGCAGCTGTAACCGTAACTCATTTAACTTTCTTTTCTAACTTGCTATGTGTTTGACGATGAACGATCAAAGACTGCCGCCAATTTACTCTAATATGTGAGATGTTAGAAAAGTGGATGAGATATTTTTCAGCTGCAGATTTAATATTATATTTCTCTTTGCGGATCGAGAATCGGAAAATGATTTTTAAAACTTGCGCTTTCTACTTTTGTGAGAAAAAAAAAATTCTCATTGTATGAATTGCATTGAATTAAGTTTGAAAAAAAAAGATATTTGGGTGAAGGATTTAAATTTAAGAAGATTGCATTGCTGTAAAAAAAAAAGTATAATCTGTAGATTATTTTTTAAAAAAAGATTATGGCTATCGTTGTTTAGTAGCATCCTTGACCAATTTGTCCGTCGGGATTAAGTTATGTTAATTATATATTCTATTTAATTTGGTCTTAATGGCTTTCGTAATAAATTACTTTTAAGAATTTTCATAGACATATAACTAATACTATTTTAAAAGCATCCTTCTCTTCACTTTTCTATGCATTTTCTTTATTTAGTCTATTTTAAGGTTGGAAGAATTAATTTCTTAAATCTCCATTAAACTTGCCAAAAGAAAGGACTTATGTAAAAAATTAAATTTTTGCTTATGCTTAGATTAAAAAATGGAAAAAATTGATGATAATTTATTTATTGTGTAGAAATCAAATCTTAGCGAAATTAATTAATTTTTTTTAAGAAACCTGTCATTGTATTTGTTATCGATATATTGGATGAAACTATTATTTTAAAATTTGTATAAGGAAGAATGAGTTTTTAAAATAGAAAGAAAAAAAATAAGTACCACCATGACGGTGTCGACTCATTATGAAAAGAATCAAGGTTCTTGCTTAATTTTTATTAAATCTAGATATATTTTGAATTTCTTGAGTAAACACCCTTAAAGTAAAGCTTCATAATGCTAATTACATTGCTAGTCAAATCGAAGGTGGATGTTGGTTTATAAAACAGTTTTAAAAAACTCTTCGAATCGAGATTCTGACCCAAATTTATTAAATCTAGTTGTGTTTTGAATTTCTTGAGTAAAATTCACCCTTAAAGTAAAGTTCAATAATGTTAATTACATTGTTTGTCAAACCGAATTTAGTATACTGTTATATAAAACAACTTTAAAAAAATTCTCTTGTATTTAATTTTATGCATAGAAAATCCATACGCAACTTTGCAACTGTAATTTCTATGATTTCATTCGAACATCTGTTGTTACTGTTATTATTATCATTATTTAATGTTTCCCCTCCCCTTCCCACTTCGCATCTGCCTTTTCATATTCCAAAGTGTATGGTAATCAGCCCATTTCGATTTTTTAAATATATAAAAAAAAAATACTGTCTCTTCTTTTGGAGGAAACACGACACGGAAATTGTTTGAAAATCGAAAGCTTCCGAGTGCCATTCTCTTCAATTCAGCTGCAGATATTGGCAGGATAACGGTCCCATCCTCGGCGGGCTGCCGCTCTATAATATTCACTTATAGGCGAATTCTACACCCCATGACGTCACTTGTGATGGTAATCCATCCATCAGCTGCCCCCTTCCACCCCCGCTCATTCGTCTCACACCCGCATGACTCAGTATGAGCCCCTCGATATAGAATAGAAAAAGGCAAGGCTTGGTTTCCTCTATTCATCGCCAGCCATCAGGCTTCATTACGGTTCTGGCTTTCGCAAAGTTGACGGGTCCTTTAACCCTATTGATTTATATGCGGATGCTGTGCTCGGGTACCTAGCGAAAATTGACTTTCCAAGTTTTTTATTCCTCTCTCTTTCTCTGGTCCGGGAATTTGAAGTTAATGAAAGTAGGCCGGCTTCTCGCCAAATCGCACTTCTGACGGTCTATATAGATAGATAACAACCTTGAACTTTTCCATGTCATTTTGGTCAGATGGGGTTCGCGTTCCTTTCTTCATCTCCGTCTGCCTTTTAGGAATTTTTCCTACCCTCAAGGTGGCAGGGAGGAATGAATGAGGCGTGTAGGATTTTTTGTAATGTGTTTTGTCGGCTTTTTTTTTTTTTTTTTTTTGAAGTTTTGGTATATTAGAGATTTTTATTTCGTCATTGGGTGGCAAGGCTGTCATTTGAGAAAAAAACTATGCCATCTCTTTTTAGTGTTCTTTTAGTTGACCAAAAAAAATGTGGTATTTTGTCAGTTCGACAGCATTTCTCATCTTGCTGTTTTCTGAATTATTACCCGAAAGCAAGGATTGTTTTGTATTGTGATTAGGAAAACAGTTCTAAAGAAAGTTCTTTAAAAAAATTAATTTTTCTGAATGAAAAAACGAGATTTATACTTAAATCTTAAATCGCATTGAGTCGAATCTTTAAATAGCTTTTACTATGAATACACTTACCTATTTATTAAACTTTCATTTATAAATTTTATTATCATATTTTATTTATTTGTTTTTTTAATGCTTGACACAATTTGATTTGCTTGAATCTATGAATTATTTTCGTAATGGTTTTTTTCCCTTCATCACCTTTATTTATCTTTGTTAATTAAACAGTGTAATAATTTAGGTTATTTCATTATGACATACATGAACGTTGCTTTTACTTCTTTAATTAAAAGTGAGCACAATGGTTTATGTTTTATTTGTAAGGTATTCT
>JAPMOR010014755.1:83125-123595 GCA_026543865.1 Argiope aurantia | reverse complement strand
ATATATATATATATATATATATATATATATATATATATATATATATCGTTTGCTTATTTAGTATTCCAAGTTACGAAAAGGAATTCTTGTTCCGGAACCTGTATGTGCACTGTATTTTATAAGAGAACTTCCTAATGACAGTTTTAGTGGCTTGCTTATCGCGAACTAAGAATTTTTAGTGCAATTTTTTTTTCTCCCCTCTTTACTTAAGTTTCTTCTACGAATTATTAAGGTTATTATTATTTTTTTAAAGAAAATAAATTTTTTTTGGTAACCTTGTTCAAGCGATCCTTCACTTTTGTGCTGTAATTCTTTTTAAAGTTTTTTTTTTCTTTGAACAACAAGTTTTTTTTTTTAATCTTAAAATGCAAATCATAAGATTTTAGTTTACGTACGACTTCTTTTTTTACAGCAAGTTCATTTATTAAAGGTAGCAAACTAAAACTTTGCTTTTGAATATATATGGACACCCAAAATTCAGAATGGGGAAGGAAAAAAAATTATTATTAGCTTGTTATTCTTATTACTGCGATTAATATACCATTACTAGTATTATTTAAAATGCCAATAAAAACAAACCAAAAAATAAATCCAACAAAAAAGTGTATTTATGTATTGATATATTGAAGATTAATGTGTGTATGCAATAATTGGTTGATGGGCTAATATTTTTCAAAAGGGATTGCAGTCTTTCTGAAATATAAAAAACACTCTTTATTATAGATTAGAAATAATTTTTTAAATTAGTGAACAAGATATTTATTTCTTTTATAAAATATCGCACATAGTTTAATGTGCTGGTCACAATTAAATGTCGAATCATTGAAAAAGAGTGCCTTATAAGCGGTGGGAAATATTTAACTTCGAAACAGGGAGTACCCAAAACTAGGAATCTAATATGATAAGAAATTACTACTATGTTTTTAAGAGACTTTCGAAACTTATCGGAGCATTCTATCGCACTGTGAAAGTGAATGTTAAAGCAATTATATTATTGCAGAATTGTAAAAATAAACTTCCTGGGAGGAGGAAGGAATACAAAGCAGCAAGTAATGTAATTTAGACGAGGAGAAATCCATGATAAAATCAACATATTTTATCTTTAATTTAGGTTTTTGTTTTTAATTTTTTAAAAAAAGGAGTTTTTTAAATCGATTTTATACTCACTTCATAGTGCACTAACTTTTTTGATATTGTAGAGGAACGAGACTCTTTATTATGTGTTATGCCATGGATGAAAGAATGAATTCAGTTTCAGGAACTACCTTTTATTAGCGGGTTAAGTTCCACGGCACAAACATTTAACACAAGCATATTGAAGAACAAGGCATAGAACAAAAACACATGGCAAGCAAGAACAACACAAGAGACAAGAATGAGGAATCATGGGAAAACATGGCTCTTGATAGGTGGCTCTAGTAGGCCACCTATGAAGAAAGGAGAAGGCAGTAATTGTAACCGCTACAATATTATGTACACTTGCTTGTTTACAAGTTCAAAGCGTTAACATCGAACTTGTCAACGTATTGTATTGATGACAGTGCACAATGTTAAGATTAAGATTCCCAAATAAAAATTACATTCAATAAACTATCAATTAATTGATTAATTTTAATAAAATTTGAAAAATGATACTTATGGTTCAATTTGGGAAAGAATTAGTGAAAATACATTTTAAAGATTCATATAATAAATAATGATGAGTACTGTATTATGGGCTATAAAAAGTAAATAGTAATTAAAATAATATATTTCTACTTTTTAGTGTAGTAATAAAAATGTATTTAAAAACTGAACTTAATAAATGTGTTTTACTATCCTTTATTGTTCAATTAAAAATTTATATTATATATTTTAAGTTAACTCATATTAACTTCATTCTAAAATGTTCTCTTATTTCCTGATCCAATTCCCATTTTTTTTTATCTAATTAATTCAATACGCGCTCTATAAAACTGCTAAATTCAGCAGGTTCTTACGCTTTGAGCGAAGGGATAAAAATCCCTCATTCTTATCACATTTTATTAAAGACATACTTTTAAATTTTCCTTTCCTAAGTGTCAGAGAAATCCCTATCAAAGTCTCATTGTAAAATCACTGAAGGGAAAAATTGTGGTCTCTTTTATTCCTGTGTCGAGATGGAGACTGACGTGTCTCGGACCGCTTTTTGTCTGTGAAATTTATACCTCCGAAATGAAAAAGAAATCGGAAGTTTTAAGATTTCAAAAGTGTCTTCTATTCTGCCACGCAACTGCTAAAATATGTTTACACATATATAATTTTTAATGGAACAGAGAAGGATAATAAGATAAAAGAAAAGATATGTAGATATATTTTTGCATATGGAAAGCTGGAAATTTTCGGATTAGTTCGGTTTGTAATATCGTATATCTATATTCTGGAACAGTATTTTTCTAAATTTGGGGGGTTGAAATCTTTTTTCCCCCGCCTTTGATCGAAGAATCTGTCTGAAAATTACGTTTTGTACTCTTTCTTTAGTTTCTTTTATTCACTGTAATAAAACTGAATTCCTTTGTGAATAGAACTGAGTAGTGCTTCCTTCCTTTCCCTCTTCCTTCATTTGTTTCTCTCTTTTCCCAAAGGTTTTCTTTTCTTTCTCTTTTCCCAAGTACTAAGTTTCCATTTTCCCTTATCTTAAAACGAATGATTTCGTTCGTACCATTACCTTAAATAACAGTGATTAGGAAATAGTTAATTTTTGATATTCTGTTTCATTTATATTGGTAAATAGCTACGAAAACAGATTAGAGTTCCACACTGGTTGTTTCATTGTCTTGTATCTGCTCTTACTATTGTTGATGATGCAGCGAAACTAAGCTGTATTGCTATTGTTATTGTTGCTGAAGTTACGTAATTAAGATGTTGCGTAATTTTGTTGTATGAGTGTATAATTTCTTGACTCTGTACTGCAATCACAAAAATTCCAAACATGAAAAGTATCTTTGATGTGTAGTGCTGAAAATATGGAGCACCTTTCCCAATAGCTTCCCTTGTTTATAAAAGAACGAGTTTTTTTTTTTTTTTTTTTTTTTCTTTATGTGATTATCAGAGTGAAAAATTTCCACTTTCTACATTAGTGAGATAGATATATAATACAGGGGACGCCGTTGAATGTAATCGCGGTTAATTTTATTATTCGCTTTATATAATATCAAAATCCTTTGGCCTCGAATCGTCGTATGCACACAAGAAAATTCGTTTGATTTGATTATTGTATTGTTTATTGTTATCATTTTTGAAGTATGGAATTAACCGATTATTTTTGTACAGTCAGAATTAACCATTGGTGTTCATGAGATTTCTCATTCCACTTATAAAGAAATACCTAGCAATCGTTTTCTCCATGGGTTGGAGTTTATATTCATTTGTCTGGATTAATTTAAAAACTCTGTTACCAGGTGTGGGTTGAAATCTGGACGGCCATAAATCTTTACTACCTGTGATTGAATTACGAAACCGAATTGGATTTTTTTTAAAAAAATAAAAGCTAATTTGAATGTTGAAGACAAAATTGGAATTTTTAATATGTATGAAAATTTATCTAAAATTGGTCAACGCAACGCGGGGCAGTTGAAGATCTCACAGCCTCTTTTTTGTAAGATTTTAAAAAATTGCTTTTTTTTTTTTTTTTTTTTTGGACCAAACCAAGCAATAAATGCTGATTATTCCGACGGGAAAGAATTTGTTGACCCCCCCTAAAAAAAACCTAAAATAAGACCTCTTGATATTTTGAAATGCAGCATGATTTAATTGATTTTAAAAATGTAAGGTATAAACAGTATAAGTTAAAGTATAATTGTCGACAAACAAATTATGAATTCTTTAATTATTGTTTTGAAATAAATTATAGGTAATTCAAATATATATACCGGATATTATCTCTCTTATAATAATAGACTAAGATGAAATGACTTTTTAGTTCAAACTATTCAAGAATGGTTAAAATCAAAATTTCAATGTCCAGCCAAAAATTATTATTACTAGGAAAATAAAAAAAAATGTATATTTTATGTCATTTATAATTTTTAAATATTAATTTTTCCAAATTGACCTGTCAACCGCTTTTCATTTCCCGAGTTTTTATGAAAATTGAAAATATAAATACTCTGTTTCAAACCGACTCGGTTGTTCCTGAGAACTAACAGAAATGCCACAGCTGCATTTTTAGAAAGCATTGATTAGTTACTTTTCTGTGTGGGTTTTTCCCCACCACACCTAAGGAGTAAAAAGTAATGGCAAACACCCGGAAACTTTTTGTTTTGTTGGAAATACTTAGATTTCCAAATTTTGGAAATGTCCATCACCTCAAACAGTAACCTATATTTTCGTTAATTACCTAATATGCTAATTGTTTGCGAACATTTTCAGTTTTCAATTATCCAGTCCCACTTTCTGTCTGTCCCAGTGTCGACAGCATGACTGAGAAATCTTCTGTCTATCCGTCTGTCACCGGCGGAGCTAATCGTTGACACGAAAGTTCAACGCCTCCTTTCTGAAGCAAACCCCCTTTACACCCACAGTTTGTCTGTGTAGATCGATAAGGCAGTTTCAGTTCAGTCCTGGTCCCTCTCTCTTTTTTTTAGCACTTCGACTCGAGCGGAAGTCGGCTCTTTTTCCGAGAGGGAAAACAGTCAATAGAATTCGCATTCTTCCAACAGAATGAAAAAAAAAATGTCTCCGAAAGAAGAGACTTTTTTTGGTGACTGCTTATTTCATAAATAAAGTCGGGATACTGTTTCATTGTTGTTTTTTCTATAGATATTTCCGAGGTATCTGGTCTCTCTCTCTCTTTCTCCCTCCGAATCTAGTATTGTTCTCAAAATGTTAGATTATTTCTTCTCTTTTCAGGACGAAAATGCAATTTGGCTTATCATTTTTATATGAGTGTTTGTTATCGCCGAAAACTTTGTCAGTTTAGTGCTATGTTATTTCTTGGTTGCCATAACAAAGCAATCAACGCGAGATTCATTTATGTTTCAGACTATTCTACAACTTAGCTTAATGATTTCCTCACCCTACCCCATTTTGTTAACGAGTTTCTGGATAGAATTCTGAAAGTATAGTTTTTAAACTTGATCATTTCTGTAACATTTAGCTTTTTAGAGACAATGAACATTTTAATGTATGAAACTCTACTAATGTATATGAGGTTTCCTTAGTCCATACATTAATAAATACTACCATTGAAAATTTAGACAAAATTCTTAGTTGTGACGTTTTGGGCCAGTTTTACTTTTTATGAAACAAATGGGTAAGAATTAGTTACATGTGTTAAGTTTGTACTCAGTTACAAAGATGATTTATAGAAAAATTAGTTTGTTAATTTTTTTGTTCCCCTTAAATCCTCGTATTTCATAAGTATATCACATAGAAAACTCAATTTTTATTTTCAGTTCTCATTTTTGGACTCTGTATTTAGCAGATGGCTTAAAAATTTTATTGTAAGATGAGATAAATCGTCTGTATTGTCTTTCATTGTCTTACAATCTTTTTGTATTAGAAATTACGAGCCTATTTTTCAACCAGTAATTATTTATTATCCTCTATTTGTCCTACAAAAATGGCTATTTGGACTAGACATTCGTAACGAAATTTTCATTTCTAAGATGGAGATTGCTTTTGTTTCAGTATTAGAAGGATTTATATTCAAATAAGCAGAATTTATCGACAATTCCAGTAGCCGAATTTAAACTGCACACATTTATTTAAATTTATCCTCAATATAGACTAAAAAGAAAATATTACCGATAAATAAAACTTTTTAATGGATAATTTTTAAAGTATATATGTATGAGAGACATGGACAAAAAATACAAAGGGTAAAAAGCTACATTTGTCAGAATTAGATAAAAACACAGGTATTTAATACATTCATCATTCAATCTATTAATTTGATAAAGTATGAGCTCGAAAGTGATGGAAAGATCATACAAAGATGATTTTCAATTAAAGAAAATCGTTAATTACAATTTTCGAAAATCTTTATTGTTCATAAAAATCCTCGCCATTATCACGGTAACACAAAACATGGATATAATTACCTGAAAGTTAAAGTACAGATTTTGCATAATATTGTTACGGATTTTCCTCACCGCCGGGTTCTTTTGATAGTGGATGTATGGTGTGGGAACACAATCAGCAGGCCTCAATAGGTAAATAAACGACGTTTATTTACACGTAGACACTAATACAAAGACGGCGAATACACAGACGACAAATATTTACAGCAGAGACGAACACAGGACAGCACACAGTAGCACACTACAGACGACAGTAAACCCACAAGTAGTAATCGTCCACAGCACACGAAGCGGCGGTTATAACTTGCTTGTTAAGAAAATTACAATTTGACGTTAGTTATTAACCATTTTGTTAAAATTTTGCTACAAATTCCGATGATTCGCAAAAAGATATATTTATAAAAAACTTTTTCGTCAGTTATATATTTATAAATAACAATACCTCAAAAAATAAAAAAAAGATTATTAAAAAATCCATTTTTTAAAAATTTTTAATGTACTCGATTACCTTAAAATTTTATTGTAATATATATATATACACAATACAAGATTCGAGATATAGATTTTGGAGGATCGCTAAATCGGTTTCTTTCAAATGTTACATTTCAAGATAAACAAAAGGTAATTGTGTTCTTTTCTTAGAAATATATAAAGCACCAGTGGAATGTTCAGTTTATGTATACCTAACACGCAATACACATCGCTTTTGTGAAACATCTCAAGGCACCAATTAAATAGACCCCCATTCCATTGCGATTATCAGTCAACATCGTATAACAACCCCTAACAAAATAAATAGCTGTTCACCTTGCTGAAGAACATAATGGGCAGATGCAGTGTACGTGACTGGAAATATATTCCGTTTTAGAGACTCAACTTCCTTCGATTTCGCTTTCACAACATCAGCAGCAAGCACATCGTATCGTTTACTTAACTCGGAAAGATGGTAACACGTATATAGCAGCATCTCTCGTGCGTGACTTCACCTCGTGACATACCCTACTTCACTCCGTTTTTTCGCAGTGATGAAGTCGTGGAACACTTCCCGTGAGGCAGGTGCATTGTTTTTTTTTTTTTTGGTTTTTTTTTTTTTGCTCTTTCTTCCCCTCTGTGTGGTCGCCGTGATCTAAGAGTTAAATAAGGAAGTGAGGATGAATAATATTCGCGAGTGGTGTCGCCGCTTCAGACTCCCCCGAGAGCAAGGGTTATAGGAAGATGGTGTAGAGGTAATAAAGAATGCGTGAAGGAGTGCTGGGTTTGTGTGCTCTTGGTGTTGTGGGACGTCTTCGATGATAGTTATTTGCAATCTGGTTGGCAGTAGTTTTTGTGGGTGTGTCTTTCCGCTTTGTTGTGGGTGGTCTCTTTTGCTTGTGCGTTGATCACCCTTGATTTAATATTTGGTGTATGGGTTGGTTGAGATAATTCGTGGATTTTCTCTAATCATCCGCATGGTAAAGAATTCGGATATGAGATGGGTAACGTGAACGAACAAAATAATATTTGACTTTATGGTTTTTGGAGGCAGCAGTCCCGTGATATTTGGTGTGAAAAAGGGAAATTTTAAACATGGTTTTAAAGGATTGTAATTTCTTTCGTATCAATATTTGGAAATGTTTATCCTCATTTACCAATCTTATTTTAAGATCAAGAAATCTTTTTTAGTTTTCTTATAACCTGTTTACTTTTGATCAGGGAACTTCATTTAGATTAACTTTCTGTAAAATTAATCAAGTGTCATAGGAGGTAAATGTTTCCATTTTGTTAACCCTTTCTAGGGTTATGGGAAGTATACTTCCCCTCAAATTCATCAGTCTTTTTATGAAGTTATTAATTGGGCATAAGTTCTGGCAAATTTTTCAATAAGATAGAAACTTGGATGCTTCAGTTCCTTATCTCACACCAAGTGTTGTGTCTTGAAATTTATCTAATAATCTGAATGAATCACTTTTCTTAAGCGAATCTGTCGTAAAAATAATTTAATATATTGTGACTAGAAAAAAAAATGGCCTTTTAAAGGGTTAAAAGTATTCATATATGTATTCCATTTTCGCTTTTAGTTATTTTATCTATCAGAAGTATGTATAGGTCTCTTTCCAACCATGTGGCAATACTTTTTAAGAAAAAAAAATAGCTCACAAACTATAAAAATAGATTATGTGATTAATACCGATTGTTTTTTGATACCACCAATGGTTTTGAATGAATAATTTAAATTTACTATCAATGTCTTTTTCTGGATTATTTTCAAAATAACTGTTCATGTGAGTATTGGTGTTTTGCTGTATCTTTTCATCTTGCCTATTATTGAAGATTTCTCTGGAGAGTTTCCTTTCGAAATTATATGACAATGCTTGAATAAATGTTAGCGTCCATTCTTACGTGGTTTTTATTTTTATTATTTTGCCCTAAATAGAATTTCAGATTGCTCATTCCTCCTTTGGAAAATTCTAAATCAAATATCTGAATTGCAGTTTTATTTTGATCACATTTTCTTCACCTCCCACATTATTTTTTATTGAATATCTTCGCATGCGGGTGAACAGTTATTATATAATTATTATCATCATTTTGTATATTTTTATGTGATTTATATATACTATATATTCTCAGGTAAAGAAATCCACCGTGCTTTTGTACTGGGTTTGAATTTATCAAAATAGCAGTAAGATTAAAGATGGAGAAGATAATAATTACAATTTATTGAACAATACTATAAAATCCGTTATAAGCGGGATTCGGTAGCATATCAATCGCGAATAACTCAAAAAAATTGAGCTTGTCATGTGAAGATACAATATCTAAATTTCGGATTAAAATAAAACAGTACTTTTCAAAATGACAAGCGGCATAAAAGAACTAAAAGAAAACATATTTAACGGTACGATGGTCAAGGCCTAAGAAAAAAAAACTCCCTAACTAACTGTGCTCATCTTACCGCGTAACATTTCTTCCTTCCTCCATTGATGAATTTACTTACATCTATAAGCCTTTTTGATAAAGAATCTCCAAGACATCTGAATAGAATTGAATCCCCTCGTCTATGCAAATATTGCAGTCTTATTGATTAATACATTTATGTTATTGATTTTCAAATAATTATTCATGCGGATTTTGAAGATGCACAGTGCATTCATGAAATTTTTGTGGTTTAAACTCATTTCTATCATTCAATAGTAATAAATAGTAAGAATACTTATAGTTAGATTCTGAGAATTAAATAACAAGTTACCATAAAACACGTGATTGTGTAAATATCATTTGATTGATGTTTTCATTTACTGTATAGTTTATGAATTGAATCTTTATAACTGCTGTAGTATTTTCATATTAGGAAAGTCATGATTTATAATTTTATTACTGCTGAATATCTGTTATATTGTCTAAACAGGAAATATTTTTATGCTTAGCCGTCCTTATAACGCTGGTGGGGCATGCGATTTTGAGGAATGGAGTGTGAATTCAAAATCTCATCCAATCTCTAAATACAATTATGCAATCGGAGACTGATTATCATCTTTAGAATTTTGAATTTATTTATAGTAAGTTGTAACTTTATATGTGTTGTTTACTATCCAATGTTGAATCGGCTCCAGTCAGGTGCACAATTGATAAAAAAATAAAAATTTCTGAAATGATATCATTTAATTTTTTTTTTCTGTTTAAAAAAATGAGTTGAACTAGTTGTATCACACACTGAAGAATTTAGGGTTTGTTCCTGGTTACACCTAGTTGCATAAGAAAATGCCACAGCTGCTATAACGATTCGATTTATAAACTATACAGTAAATGATAATATTAAAGCTCTTGTGAAACTTTCATTTAATTAATCAAAACTCGATTTTAAAATAAAATCTAGCATAACTGTGCATTTCTTATTATATTATTTTTCTCTGTATTCAAAGAATATAGCAAATTCAGAGACATATTCGGGGAGAGGGGATAAATAATATCAAAAAGATAAGAAAATTTCAAACAATATTGAGAATTTGCTGTAGTTAGGATCTGCCCCGATTCCGATCAAATTTATGTTTTTTTGTTTTTTTTAAGTTGCACCGAATTTTTGCTCGTGATTAAATAGATTCCAGGAACTATGGCTGGTTTCTGTCTTCGAAAAAAAAATGTGTCTCCTGTTAGGCATTTGGTAATTTAATTGCATGAAAAGAACGAAACAAAAAAATTTAAAAAACTAGAAGATTCGAAGCTTTTTTTACTTGATAACACGGCACTGTTGAAAGATCATTAAAAAGTAGTTATTAACTTCCTCCTCTGCATTAGTTTCTTGAAAATTAAAAATTTCTATCGGAATAAAGGGGGGAAAGGAAGAGTTCATAAAAAATTGTCGCTGTTCTTGCAATTCATGTCCCGCCCCCTTCTATCTTTTGTTCCCGCACTATCTCATTTCCCCCTTTTTTTTAATTATTTGTTATCTTTCTGACTGACATTTACTTTGTTTTACTCATTAAGAAACTAATTGAAGAGTCGAGTTTCTTTTTTCCCTTCTTTTCTTCCCTTCAGAACTGGATCTTCGGTTCTATTTTCGTTTAAATAAAATGCGTGTTTAAATGCGCTTGCTGAATATAATAATTATTATTATGATTATTATTTTATTGTTACCTGTTGAAACTCATTACCAGCTTATAATTTCTGATAATTATCTTTCATGTGGAGAAACGGAATTTTTTTTTTAATTTTAATTCATTATAATTGTATCGTAGAAAAAAATTAATTGCATTTTATGCCATACGTTAGTTCTACTTTATAGTCTGCTTTTATAATATAAAATAATCAGCGGGAGTGGTATTTTCGACACTTTCTCGTACATTCTCTGATTAATGCTCCTGTGGCGGAAAAGTCCAATAGCATGCGATCTTTGATGGGGGGGGGGGGTTTGGCGATTAATCGGTGGGATGCAGTTAATGTACAGTGTATTTTAGATGCCTTTTCCCAACCGATTGGATCCAAAATTTGACACAGAACTACTATTGTAGTCACTTTTCAAATAATTTCATATATTTAAGTCATTGCATTTTTGGGTTAATGGCGTTTAAATACTTGTGAAAGTATAGTTGGACAATCGGCCAACCCTTTGGCGGATTTGGCTCTAAATTTCATGGGTATTTACATTTTAAGTGTTAACTATGTGTACGAAATTTTATCGAGTTAGTTCTCTCCATTTTGTAGCTACCATGTTGATTTATTTCAGATAGCCGGACAGACTTCTGATGAATGGCTTCATTTCAAAATATGTCAAAAATCTACAAAATTGCGAAAAAATCTACGAAATACCAAATTTCAAACAAAGACCATAGCTCAAAGCGTTTTTTAGTTATCGTGTTCACAAGCAGACAATTCCGCAAATGACAGGCAAATCCAGGAGGTTTGTAGGAGGAGGAAATTTAAAAAAAATGACCACTTGCAATAATGAAATGATATTGTTATTGAATTCAGTATAGAAAAATATAATATGTTTGGCTTCTTTATTCCAGACGCTGATTTTAATGACTTGTGAACTTATGCATAGTGGTTTTTAAAAGAAGAAAACGGAACGACTTTAGTTTTAACTCGGTTTATTGCTTTCTAAATGAATAGAATCGTGAAGATAAAATCTTTTTCAAATAATTTATTTCAGCTGATTGTCGTGTGATGAATTGTATAATTTAATTAAATACAAACTGTTTACAAAACAAAGTTTCGAAACATAAAATAATTGAAGAACGAACTACTTCGTGAAACATTTTGGTATAATAGTTCCACACAAGAGCAAGATGTCTTATTAAATCGATTACAATTTTTTAGAACCAAAAAGAAAAAATGTTAAACGAATTCTTTAGTTTTTCCGTACGAACTTAAAAACAACGCGAGTTTGCTACAATTGTTGTTCATTTAAACATTTACAGTCGTCTTCAAAATTCAGGTCACATTCATTGTACCATTGGAGACTGGAGAAACTGTGTGTGCTGAACACATCGAAGAAAACAAACATGGAGTCAACAAATCCTTATTTGGTGTTTACCGAACGAATGTAAAGTGCGAATACGAGTAAGGAACAAGTGCAGAGAATTGAATTAGGCGGGAAGTTGCATTGTATAAAAAGGTTTGACCTCCTTTGCAAAATATAATGGAATGAATAAAAAGCAATCTGGAATGGAACAATTGTTAGATAAGCAAATTATTTTGATTATTCATACATTGATTTGAAAGTTTTTATTTATTTTTTACCTTTTTAAATCATAGATGGCAATTCAGTAATAAAAAATCACTTTCTATCTGGTCTGTATATTTGAAACTAGTTTTTTTTTTTTTTTATCTAATTGTATTGCCATTTTTAAAAATTATTTTGAATGCATAAGTTTTTTGTTTTAAATAAAAGTGATATTAATATCCACTATTTTTTAGGGGGTTTACATTAATTTTTCTGTGCTTCGTACACAAATTTCCGTTCGATTCTTTTTCCCCTGACCCATATTCTTCACAATTGATAACTTTGACCGATTTCCAATTATTAATGGTAATCCAGTCAGACAAAGGTTGAAGTTAGTAAAGAAACTTAAGTAAACTTGAACAGACCAGGAAAAGGCCTGAATTTCTCTTTTCTGTTTCTGTCCTTATTGCTATCTTTTGCAGTTCTGAAGAGACCGGATCTTACAATATTTTTAACCGGGCATTATGAAAATATTTTATAAGTTTAAAGATAATCTGAACAAACTTGAGTTATCTGAAGATTTCTGGAACTAAGTCTTATGAATGGTTTTTTTTTTATTATTATTATAAGCTATGTTTTTTATTCCCCATGTTTGAGACCGGTTAGTGAATCATATCTACAAATTCAACAACGCTTAATAAATTTTTCTTTGAGTTGAGAATTTAAAAGTTATCACCTGTGTATTCCTGTTCAATCAAGTAATCGAGTACCAATTGATAGATCAAGATTGATTAGAAACATCAAGATTTTTCAAACTTTTTGTTTTATACCATACAATTAATAAAAAATGTACTATGAAACTATAGAGATACCATTTTAATTCATTTTTTTAAGAATCATTTAATTCTATTTTGTAAATATTATGCTTCAAAACTGATGTAGTGTGTGCCATTAGTGATACATATCACATAGTTTGATGAAAATGGGCTAGATTTGTGCAAGAATATTCGAGGCACATTTATAATTTAAATGTAAATAGGCATCGTGCTGATAAATATGTTTAAGATTCTCATTTCCTTTGAATTGAGATTTTCATATGTTTATTTTTATTCATTTTAAAAAGTCATAAGAAAGTTATATTCCTGTGAGAAAAGGTTTTTCTTTTATTATTATAAAATTATTATGGTAAATTCTATTAAAACTTTCTTATAGATTTTTTTCCTTTATATGTGTAGATTGATTGTGGATTCTTAATCTTGATATTCTCAGTAATTTAATTAGTCCAAACTCCAATCAAAGTTCCGTCTATTTCCTGCAATTTGTATTAACCTTGATTACCATCGATCTACAAATTGACTTCTAGTTATAGCTAATGTAATTATCTTAAATATCAGAATAAATAGTAATAAGATGTATCAAAATATTTAATTGTATTCATGATTATTTTAATTGTATAAAAATTAATATCGATTATATAAAGACACTATACAACATCATTCCAACTATCATAAATATTTAAAGTTCTTTTTACGAGATTTCGATTACGGCATTGATTATTCAATTTCTTTTTTCTCTTTTAAATGATTCTGATTAATGTAAAGTAACTCCTGCGTTTTCTCGTGTTGCAGAATCTGTACTGTAAATATCTAATCTGGGCATCTATAAAAAGTTGCAACTCTTTTTCTTTCGAGAGTTCAGATATATTATATATCATTCTTGGAGCTGCTTTTAATTTAAGAATAATTAATTCCACACGTGCGATTAAGAAGAGATCGTTTCCACTGCAAAAAAGTCTGTCGCGAGTGTAAACTCTTCATAGTAAGCATTAAGTTGAATTGAGTAATCAAATACGAAAGTAAAAAAGGAAGTCGACAAATGTAGGCAAGCGTCATATTACCACATACCTTTCTTACTGTAAAAAACGATTGTGAGCAATTTTTTACCCCTAGCCTTTTTTTCCTCCTCCACCTTCTTAACACAGCTTAAATGTATAAAGTGGATTTAGAGGTGGGGGAGGATATGATATCAGTATCTATGCTTTTTAAACTATTTTATTCAACTTACATGTTGAAAATAATTTATTCTAATTTGAATATAGGATTTGATTTCATGTGATTGAATTTAAATTTTCCCTAGATAAATTGAGAGCATACAGTTTCTGTCTCCCTGAATAAATTTAAATTTATAAGATTTTAACTGTTACTCGTCTCTAAAGATAAAAATTTTTAATAGTGACAATATTCTCCCCGAAAGTTTCTCGCCTACTCTGCAATAAAAATGTTACCACCACCCCCTGTCTTCCGTATAAAAGTGTGAACCTTAGACAAAACCCATGAGCGCAGCGAGTGTTACATCTTTTACAGCCTGAGTAAAAACTTTAAGTCCAGTAAAAATTTTTGAGAAAATGTAAAATGAAATAAAAGGGATTCAAATAATATTAATTATTAAAGTTTATTGATAAGAAATAAATGCCATAAACATAATTTGTAAATACATAATTATGAGAAACGTGGTTATTTACAAAGTTAGTATTTCTGCTTGAGTAAAAACTTTAAGGCCACCAGTCATTTTTTAAAAATAAATATAATATAATCGTGTAATTACCATTGCAACTACTAGTTTGTGACAACGCTGCAATTTTCATATTTGTCATACGTTTCTTCGAAGTATTGGTGATCTTTGTGAAGATGGCGAAGGGTAAGAAGTTAACTGATCGTGAAAGAGGACAGATCGAAGCTTTGTCTTCAACACGAATGAGCAGTCGTGCTATTGCGATAAAGATAGGAAGATCAAAGACTGTAGTCAACAATTTTTTAAAATTGAAAGACAATTATGGTAAAAAGAATACTGGGGGAAGACCTAAAGCTTTGTCCTCGCGTGATGAAAGAACAGTTTGCCAACTTGCATCTACTGGAAAGTACTCAACCAGGAAACTGATTCCGACGACAGGTTTAAAAGTTTGTCAAAAAACGATTTATAACACAATTAGAAGGTCTGGAAGGTTCACTTATACAGCAAAATTGACTAAGCCTCAGTTACTGCAGAGACGCAAAATAGAGCGTTTGAACTTTGGCCAGAAAGTCATGACCTGGGACAACCAATCGATAGAAATTATTTTTTCTGGCGAAAATAAATGGAATTTGGATGGACCAGATGGCTGGAATTTCTACTGGCATGATATAAGAAATGAAAAAGAAATATTCTCCAAGCGCCAATTAGGTGGAGGGTCTGTCATGACTTGGGGTTGTTTTGATTACAATGGTATGGGCTCAATTGCATTCGTTTCAGGTAGAATGAATTCACAAGGATACCAAAATGTTCTAACAAATCATCTTTTGCCAAATGCTGAATGTCTTGCTGGAAAAAATTTAAATATCAGCAAGACAATGCATCGATTCATTCGAGTAACAGCACAAAAAATTGGTTCCAAGTCAACAATGTTGAAACTGTGAAATGAGCAGCTAGATCACCTGACCTTAACCCAATCGAGAACCTTTGGGGTGACTTAGCAAGAAGAGTTTATGCAAATGGGAAACATTTTACATCAACAACAGAGCTGAAATCTACTATCGAAGATGAATGGTATAAAACCGACCCCACCCTTTGTCAAAAACTCGTTTCATCCATGCAAACAAGAATATTTGAAGTAATTCGAAGAAATGGCTCCTACACAACCTTCTAAGAATTTGTAATTTTTTTCTTATATGTTATTTTCTATGTTGGCCCTTCAAGTTTTTACTCAGGCTCAAATATTCATCTGTGTATTCTGTAATATTTTCTAATAATAAAATATTTGAAAATTAATATTTCTACTTTCTTTACTTTTATTTAAGCTCAATAATTATCAATTAAATGGTATTTTAATTCCTCAGTTTATATGTTCCCATTTTCTCAAAAAATTTTACTGGCCTTAAAGTTTTTACTCAGGCTGTATTTTCAAAGTCCCGCAATGAAAATCGCGGGATTCATAGTATAGGGGAGGAAAACTGATACTTGTGTATCAATTGCATGCTATTGACGAACAGTAGTTACGAAAGATCGATCTTTGGCCTGAATCTAGCGTTTTTACTTAATCCAGCACTCGATCTTTGGTTATTTTGGGGGCTAGGACAATTAATTACTGGCATGCCATCAATACAAAAAAAAAATCGAAATTTGTGTTTTGCATGCCTTTTTTTTTTTTTTTTTTTTTTTATGACCCGTATAAACCAAAATTTGACGCGCAGCTGCAGTTATAGTCACAAGATCATGTAAATTTTCAATTATGTAAATCATAAAATTTTTAGTTATCACGTTTGTATGCCTGCGATGTATAGACGGTCGGACTTTTAACAGATATGGTTTAAAACTTAATACTGATCAACACTTTTGATACTAAATCTGTATGCTAAATTGCAACTAGATGGTTTTTCTTTTGTAGTTAACGTGCTCTCATATTGCCGCATTGAAAAGAGGCAGTCAACTCTCCATGGTCTCGTAATCAAGAGATCGTGAGTTCGAATCCCGTTAGCGACAATGCGATACACAGTTTGTGTAAATATTTAATTCCTTGATTTTATGTTTCGTGTTCCAGTAGATTCTGAACCTTTCTTTAGTTTACCCGACAAGTGTTCTGGACTTTTCTTACTGTCTCCAAAAAAGTATTCTGGAGCTTTCCCTGCTAGTATAAAAGCAAAACATCTGTCAGTCACCCTGTTCCGAGTTCAGAGTTGAGTTAATAAATTGGTGTAACTTTACTTCTTGTGTGTGTCATTGAGTTCCACACTAAAGTACCTACGTGACAATATATTCAAACATTCTTTCTCTAAATGAATTTCGTTCGAAATTTGGTAATAATCACAAAATCTGGTGTAAAGATCACCTACCAAACTTTATTCGTTTAACTTAAAGCGTTTTTGAGTTATCGTGTTCATAAACAAATGTAATTTCATTAAAAAAAAATTTTTTTTTTTAATTTGGAATTTCAAATCGTGGAGATTCGTGATAATATTAAGTTCGAATTTTTTGCCAAAATTTCCTGTACTTAAGTAAAATAAAATTTAATAAATTCTTATATGTTAGTAAATGTAAGTTACATGTCCGCTTACATTTTTAAAGTTCTAATCCTTGTCTACTGCATTGAAAGTCAATCCTCTCACTATATTCTTGTTCTGTTAATCAGCCTTAATAAATCTTGCAGAATAGCATATATGAATGACCGAATTTTAAAAAATTTGTAATTTCACGACTCTTACATTTAATACAATCATTAATATATAAAAACTTTAAAAAAATGCTTTTCAAGAGACTACCTCCCCCCCCCCCTCCCCAGTTACTAAAATTCGAATTGTATGAGTCTGTGATAAAAATGTGATCGGGTGAGTGTTTGATAAAATGTGTAAGTTTTTATATAACAAGGAATGCCGCGTTTCTCCTGAGACCATTGGTCTACCATTTCTTTTCTTTTTGCCCAAGCAATCTGCATCTTTAAATTGACTATGCCACCACAAAATGCCTTTGTGGTTTGAAACTTCCTTTCCATATAGATTTCTCAGTGCACACAGCACAGAAATAATTGGAACAAAACCGTTGCACATTTACGAAACGTTTCGCTGTTATTGTCTCCATTTTTAATTGCATTTGTCGCATTCTATGAAAGTTTAAAAGTTTATCGTCTATCGAAGGATATTAGACAACTTCTAATGTTTTTCTTTATTTTTTTGTATCACTAAATATATGTAATAGTTTTGAAAACTTAATCTTTTAAAATCTAAACAACAATTTACGCTAACACTACTTTTTAAATTGAGAAAAAATGAAAATACTTGTGGATGTAAGCAAGTTTTTGTTATGTCATTATCAAAGCTTGAAGGTGCTAAATCATTTTCTTTTCTGTTATCATTACTGCCGTGTATTGATGTGTAATCTGATCTAAAACAACCATTCATCTAATTTAATATATATTTTGCATTATATGTGGAATGATACTTTAACTTCCTAAAAATATACAAAATACTTACAAAAATGGAAATACTTGTTGATGTAAGAAAAGTCCTGTTATGTCGTTATCAAATCTTGAAGGTGCTAAATCATTTTCTTTTCTGTTATTGTTACCTCTATGTTTTAAGTTATTTTGATCGTGTTGGGTATACTCATATGTAATCTGATCAAAAACAATCTTTTACACAATTTAATGCGTATTTTGCGCTATATGTGAAATGATGTTTTAACTTCCTAAACATTTGCAGTAATATAAAATTATGGCTGTTGTTTTTAACTTCACTTTTTTTTTTTTTTTTTTTTGCTAAATCGAAAAATCATCTTTACTTTGCTACTGATATTTGCTAGTTTTACAGCCCACATTTTTCCATTTCCGTATAAAATGCTTTTTCTGTATGTTTAGGATCGTATGATCAAACGAAGAAGTTCCTCCTGTATATAACTTGTTTGGTCACCTAGTATGTTTGGAAGAAAGAAAGAAATGAGCAAATATCGCATTGCCTTGAGAACAGTTACTTACTCGTTTAATGTTATTTACCACAAAAAGTATTTGAGAATGTGGTTAAATATAGCCATATCTCCTTAGGTATTCCATTTAAGTACCGTAAATGCCATCTGCATAGAATTAGTTTTTGAGTAGAATTTTTTGTGATACGCTCTTAAATAGGACTTCTTAATTGAAACTCTGGTTGCCGATCCCAAAATATTTTTAGTAAGTGCATCAGTCAAAGTCATTAATATTGGAAGGCAAGAATAATTTTTTTAAAAATATCAATTATTTTATGAAATTTTATTTTTGATTTGATTAAATTTATCATTAATTAATCATCTTTCAGATTTTTGCCCCGTTGATTTATGTGCACACTTGAGATCTCGAAAAAAATTGATGTAAAAGGATTTGCGATTGGAAAAATTTTAAGAAATCTGGTTTAAAACGGAATCAGTCAAGTTTTGGAATACTTAAATAAACATGTTAATGCTTATTCATTTTTATATGAATAATCATTTTGAAGTGATAATTCTACAAATTTTACTTTATGAACTGCAAAACAATATGCTGCTAGTCATGGTTCATAAATACAGTAGACTCCCGAGTATCCGGCCCTATGTGGCGGAAGGGCAAGCCGGATAATAAAAAAACCCGAATTGGTCGGAGTTCTGTGAATTCATTTCTTTGACCACCAATATCAGAAGGCACAGTTTTTAAACCAAAGCTCACTGTAACAATACATATTTTCTTACTTCTTATTGAGTACTAAACCCTCCATTTATCTCAAGCCACGTAGAATATGAACGCGGCCCGGTAAATCATAGAAGCAGTTGTCGTTGTCGAGTTAAAATAGAAGGCTTTGTGCTGATAATTTACATATATTTATATACTTCCCTGGACTCTTTAAAAATTTATTAGAGAAAAAAATAAGTTAAAAGATATAAACTGCTCACATTTTAACACAAATTCTGTAATGTCTAACTTCAGTACAGGAAACATAAACAATGTTGTCAATGCAACGCCTTGCCTTCCTCATTTAATTACAATGAAAGAAAACTAGGCCGGATAGTCGCGAACCGGATACTCGGGAGTGTACTGTAATATAAAAAATCTCGCTTCAACCAAAAAAGATTAGAAGTGTGCTAGAGTTCAGTTACCGCTTATTGTTCTCTGTTCCTGTAATCGACTATGAAATGTGCAATTTTTCTCTGATTCTCTTGTTTTTGACACGATTTCGAGACTTTCTTGGCCTATCTAATCATTCAGGCGCCTAATAAACTTTTTAGACATGATAGATATACAGTGTATAATTTGTTTAAATTCGGCTTACTTAATTTGTTTAGGTGGTCCCCCCCCCCTTTATTGTGTTTTATTTCTCGACATTGCTACAGTGTTTTCTTCTTCAGCGACATTCGGTAGATATATAACAAAATCGGAAAGAAACTGCCAAAACCCGCTGTGGAACGGCATTGTTCTCGTACTTCAATTTTAGAATAAGGTTCAATTTTGATTGGTCAGCTCTTTTTGCTTCTTTGTCAAATGCTAACCATTACAGCAAATTTATTTCCGATGTTCGTACGTGCTAAGAATGTGCGATATTCCACCCCATTGATTTGGCGTCGTTCCAGAGAGTTGTGAGCAGGGCGGTGTCGGCCGAACCAAAATCTATATTGTCAAGCGATCTTGGTAGTGTACAATTTATAGCGAACTGCATGAAGTTGTTTGCATGTATTTGCAATGCATTCAAGGGTTTTAACTCTTCAGTGTTCTACTCGCTGTATTTTATTTATGAACTCTTATTTCTTGCTGTGTTGTGCTGTGCATGAAAAATTGATCTTTTTAGACTTTATTTGAATGTGGTACAGTCAGTGGTGGATTTAGATATT
Organism: Argiope aurantia; assembly: GCA_026543865.1. Taxonomy (NCBI): domain Eukaryota; kingdom Metazoa; phylum Arthropoda; class Arachnida; order Araneae; family Araneidae; genus Argiope; species Argiope aurantia. The sequence goes on along the minus strand of JAPMOR010014755.1, from coordinate 103,057 downwards.
TTGTGTACCTTATAAGGTTTCTCTTTTAACAAAGTGGCCAATTTAATTTCACATTTTTTAAAATTTAATGAACATGTCGGTCGATTTTTATAGATTAATATTTTTTTTTATTTTTGTCATTTAGAAAATTTAATTTTTTTTTTGTTTATGTATTATGACTTATAACTACTTAACACCCATCTTTTTGCATAATTGTATTCTTCCGGATATTTGATATTTATAAACACCATAATAGCTAACTGAACGTATTGAACTAAATAAGAATCTATCCACTTTGAACAATATGCAAATATCGTTTTCATCTATACTTATAATAAAGCTCAGTGTGTGTGTGTGTATGTGTGTGTGTGTGTGTGTGTGTGTGTGTGTGTGGGCGCTCTACATACCACAAAATTTGGCACATGTATACCTTGGGGGTCGGAAATGTGCACTTCGGAACGATTTTTTTTTTTTCGAATTTTTAACTAGAATTTTACTTAATTAAAAAGTAAGGGAATTTTTTGCTTTTTTCCACTATAATTTCCGAAAATATTACAACAGAAAATTGATTTTTACATCATATTGAAGATCAAAAAATTATCTTTTTAATGATACTTTTGTTTTAACCAAGAAATTAAATTTCTATTTTTAATTTATTTTTAAAAAATAATTGAATCATATTTCCAATAATCAAATAACAATTTATTTCACATAAAATTAAAATAAAATTTAACCTGCACGTGCACGTTAAAGGGAAAATAGTTAGCTTTTATCAATATTTCACCATCATATTGACAAAAGCTCAAATTTTTTTTAAAAAATCAGCTATTATTGCTAATTAAATATATAAAATTGTAATTTTCAGCACGTGTCTGTTGAAATTAAATAAATATGAAATACGATTTTTTTTCTAAAAAGAAATGCAAAGAAAAGTTATTATGATTTTTTACAATATCTAAATTATTAATTCAATAATGCAGCTTTATTTAAGATAAATATTGTTACGAAATTTTCTGCCGGGGTTCGTTTGGATAGTGGAAGTGATATGGTGTAAAGAACGCTCAATCAGCAGGCGGCAGTAGAAAATAAAACAACGACGTTTATTTACACGAAGACACACAAGACAGCAAAAAAGCAACAACTATATACAGCACAGAAGACGATTATCTTCACCCGAGACGTGTAGCATACAACAGCACACAACCAGAATCTTCTGCAGACAGTAGCGCACAGCTCAGTTCAGCACGAGCTTGACTCCATCGCTGCTCACCGTCGTTTCCGCCTGCTCCGTTCTGTCGCTTACAACTCCTCCGCTCCGTCTTCGGACTTTACTTGCCTGCTCTGGCAGCTGTGGACCCTTTTATAGGTCTCAGATGGCGGGGCTAGAAGCCTTTCAACCAATCAGGAACGTTCGAGGCGTATCTCGGTTCCTACTGGACGGATCGGGAAAATTCTCGAAGTTTCGGGTATTATCTATTTTGGCGCCAAAGTCGCCAAATGATCGCCAAGTTTGTCGCCAAGCTCTGGGATCTTCGACGCGCCACCTGGACACCGTCTAGTACCGATGACTTTAAAACTTTCCGACGATGGAACAAACTATGCTGGGAAGCCGAATTGCAGGTTTGTAACAATATGTTTTAATATATATCATTTTATTTCAAGGCCCAACGGCTAATTTATGAAACTTTGATAATAGAAATGCATGTATAACGTTGGTCTAAATGAAGTAAATAATTACATAGTATGTAACATGAGCCCATAAATGCTTTAATAAATAAAGAATGTTTAACTTTTATCTAGATCCTCTGCTCTGTGAATCATATTTAACAAAATATTTTTCAGATACTCATATTTTAAATAAAAAGAGTTACACTTCAATCAACTCAGTCTCTAAAATTGACTGATTTATGAATATTAGAATATCACTGTTCAATCAAAACAGGTGGTTGTAACTAACTTCATTGACCGTTCCAAAGATGATACCTACGATTATAAAAATGCTATAAACTATTCTATTCAAAATTTCATAAATCAATCAAATTTGATAGCAGAAGACAGAAAAGTTCATTTACTTATCTAAAAGGTGAAGTGTCAAGAATATGATTCCTTACAATCAAAGGATTGTATAAAATTTCATAATTTTTTTAAGTATATTTATAAAATAAAAAAATAAAATAGTATTTTTATAAAATAAAAAAATAAAATAGTGTTTGTTATAGTCATTTAAATTCTTTTGAGGGTAAAACTGAAAACTAAATTTTACGGCGAATCTGAGAAATTTTTTTTGGATAATACCTGAGATAGTATATAAATTATGAAAATTATTCTGTAGTACACATAAGACTGAAATGCTGAACGACTCTGTTTTCAATACTCATATTTAAAAAAAAACATGAATAGTTTCAGTAAAAAATATTTTTATATTAATTGAAGTTTAATCATTTCCACTTTACTAATGCAATTTTACGGGAGCACACACACACACACTGTTCTAGCCCTCACCTCCTCAATTATACAGTTTTGTTTTTAAATTGTGGAATCTACGAATGTATATATAATATCTAGCGCATTATTTCAGTTCGTTCCTCTCGAAAAATTGAAAAAAGGCATTCTGATTCTTTTATATTACGTCTTTCGGGCTTAGCGGTGAAAGTATATTAGTATGCTCGGTGAAACTAAATACTCAACATGTGAACATCCAAATACTTTTAAATCTGTTTTATTGCACCCATCGGAACTGTGATTATATTTTACAGCTTAGTAAAAGTATGAGTAATATGAAATGTATTTTTTTAAATGCATTTTCTATCTAACTGTAAAACGAATGATTTATTTTCCCACATCCCCTTTTAAAGTCCATATTTAACGAGCCTGCTTATGACATTCTCACGATGCGTAGTCATGCGCATTCAGATGTTTCCCAACACTTTCTCTGAATGGTTATTCCTTATTTGTTCTCAAGTACGTGCCGCGTTTCCAAAGAAAAGGGAAATATTGCAAATCGCACCGTGTGATTAAATTCAACAGGCACGTTTAACAGCCTTCGCAAACACCTGTCCGGGAATGTACCGTTTCCAGTGGGGAATATTGTCATTTCCTTTGTTCGATATGTTCTGCAGTGAAAATAGACGAGTTGGAGCATTTCTATTGTGCTAATAAATCTGTCTGTCATCGAGTTCGTTTGAAAGAAACCCATACAGGTGGAAAATTAATGATCGTTTCGAATTCGAGTAAATGAGTAGGTGCGTGATATTTTACAGCTATCTTCTTACACTTTGTCTCCACAAGGTGTGTCCGAGAAAAAGAGATGAAACCGAGACATCGAGATAATTTATTTGTTGTGATAAAACCTACTTGATGTCTTATCTAATGATTACGTGTTATTGTTTTTTACTCTACTAAGGAAATAACATTCACTATGCTTGATGAAGTTGCCTTTTAAATAATTAGAAGTCATCGACTTTTGCAACTGCTGTGTGCAAAATTTGCGTTTGTGTACAATTAAACGAGCGACGTCAAAATTAATCTCAGACTTTTGGATTAACCGGAGTCAACTAATTATGCTAGAGGACGACGTATTTGAAGAAAACTGTCTAACTGAAGGCGGCACGTCATGCCGGTCTGGGAATTCTCTTCGACGCCGAGCGCTCATTAAGGTATTTTCTCAAAATATTTCTTTGTTTTGTTTAAGATTATTCTGAATAGGAAACTCGAAAGTAAGAATGCGTTATGTGGAACGCCCGGCGTTTTATGGACGATTGGGATGCTCAGCTTCCCACTGTCCCAGCCGAGATTGCAGGTATTCCTACGGTCGTAAAGGAAATTGCAACTCTTACACCCCTGGTGTTTTATGAAGGCCGAATTAAGTTGCCCGTGTACGTGGTTTTGTCTAGGAGCTTTCTTATTGCCTGGGGGGAACCGCCATTTATTTAACGCTTTAATTTCCAACGAGTAAATGAAGATATAAATGATTCTCAGACGTTAGCGGGGTTAATTAGTTTCGTGTTTCCTTTTTCATAAAGTTTCCTCTGCATTATTGTTTAATTCATATGGCATAATGAATATAATTTATTGTGATTTCGTGGGGTTTTTTTTTTTTTTCTATTAACAGTTTGACTTCCTGTCTATTAAGTTTAATGCATGAAAATGTACTTCTAAATAGTATTATTGCGCAAGAAATGTTTTAAAAAAATAGATTGAATATTTAGAATGCAAAGCGTATGTTCACATCATAATAATCAACGTAAATTTATTTTGTTTAATCAGAATTTAAATCAAAGAATATTGTTAATTTCAATGCCGTATGACTTCATATTTACACACATTCTTCAAAATTAAGTGCTCTCTCTTTTTTTTTTCTTTTTTTTTTGAAATTATAATTACAAATTAAATGAATTTTTGGCATTTTCCCACGTATACTTACGAAAATATTACAATGTAAAAATTATTTTTTACATCATCGCAAAATTCAAAAAATTATCTTTTTAATGATACCATTGTTTATACTTCATAAATATTTTTCTATATTTAATCATTTTAAATATATATTTTAAACATATCATCTAACAGGAATCGTTAGAATTCTGAAGAATATTAAATGTGTAACAAAATATAATGAAAAATAAGAATTTTGAAAGAAAGAACGCCAAACTCACTATTAAAATAGCAAATATTTTTTCGTTTTTGTTTTACTATCCAAATTATTATCCTGTTCTTAACTCAAATCATTTCAGTTGAAAGAAATTTCAGGAAAGCAAGAGATGTATTAAATTTCCGAAGAAGCTGTAAAAGATTAAAATTTATATTTAAAATGCTATTAAGATGAAGAAAAAATGTCCAAGTTTACATTCTTATTTAGAAATTAAAAGTATTAGTGTATCCATTTCTTACGAATTTTAGGGAAGTTGACAAAAAAAATGAGGGAAATTCATTATAAAGTGAACAGAATGGTGTAAAACTTATAAATATGATTATATATCTACTACAGTTTGAAGCTTAAAAATGCCTTGCTAAAGTACCATTAATTCCAATGAATCAAGTGTTCGCCAAGGGCGGCTAGTAAGAAATAAATGCATATTGAAACGTTTGATTGTGAGTACCATTTTTCCAGTTTATTAGACCTTCTAAACTAGTTCTCTTTTATTTACAAAAAACGGTGGTTTCTAGACGGGCGTTTTAAACGTTTCTTATACTAGAAATTTCTTAATACTTGTTTCCTCGGTGTTTTTTTTTTTTTTTTTTTTTTTCCAAAACATGTTAAGTTTCGAAAGCGAAATCTATATTGGTGCGGAAAAGGCATTTGACGGATCCACTTATGTGGTAACCACAAGTGGTATTTCGTAAAACTCTGCAATGCATAGAAGCGCGTGCGAAAGTTTTTTATCAAAAAAGGATGCACTTCTGATAATTTAACTCCCTCCCTCCTCCATTGCATTTTTTTTCTCGCCTTTTGTTTAATAAATTTGAGTTATGAAGGGTGTATCCGCAAGTTTTGGGCTATGATTAATATTCCGAAGAAACTTGACGTTATCTTCCGTTTGCATGATAAATTTAGGTGATGAGCTCCTGGAAATTTTTATTGAATTAAATGACCCTCCATCCGTTTGGGATATTGCGATAAATTAATGGAACTTGGACAGTTCGCTCATTTTTTTCTGATAATCACATTCTTTTCTCTGAATTCTTTGCGAATCAGCCTTCGGTTTTTAACCTTTTAATTTCGGGAACGTAGTTTCCCATGTCCGTTTTAATCAGTGCCCATAACCATAATTTCTGTTAAGTTGTGTTCTCTTTCAATAGCTTTTACTTTCTCGTATACGTAGTATAGAGAAAGTATAGTAATCGTTAAGAAATTCGAACTCGAGATTTTGATGGATCTCCACGTTTTAGACCTCCCTGCATTCGAAAAACACATTTTTGTACAATGTCCGTCTGTCTGTAACAGAGATAACTCAAAACCGCTTTGATCCAGACGGCTGAAATTGGTATATGGTCTTGACATTAATTTTGCACATTTCTATCAGATCTTCCTCTGAAGTCAGTTTGTCCGTTGTTCGTTTATAAATTAATACGATAACAACAAAACGAAGAGAACGAGATAGATAAAATTAAGTACACAGGTTTTACATCTACAGTTTAAACACTTAATTAAATTTTGAACTAAATCCAGGAAGGATTTTACTGTCTGTCAGTCTATACCCTCAGAAGAAAGTAAACTCGATAGCTCAAAAATGCAATGACATAAATATATCAAATGTGATACGGAATTTTTTTTACTACAATTGCAGTTCTGCGTCTAATTTTTGTTTCTATCTGTTGAGAAACATGCATCTAAAACATAATTTCAATTTTTTGATACTATTTTTTGACAGTCATACTATTAACCACATGCCTGGGATTAATCGCTAAAATAACTCACCAAAGATTAATATTTCCTACCTGTTGTACGGCAATTCCATGCAAGGCGTTCCCTGGGATAACACCTTTATTAGAGTATGCGAGAAAGTTTTGGGATCGCCACTCCTGCTGGACTGATTAAACTGTTATTTTTTTATACTGTAAAAGTATACTTTCCTGTCTTGCTACTCTTTATGTTACAGCTGTTGCTTTGCGTTGTAACATAACGGGTATACATTTGGACTTGGAAACAATTGTGCCTTTCCAAAGGTGTTAATTTTTTAAAAAAGTTTAATAATGCGTCTTTTTAAACTACAAATCTTGATTCAACTAGAAACGGCGGAAGCACTGATAGTGCGTGCTTGATTGAGTTTCTGTTAATAAGTAAAATTAACAAAAGGAAACTAGCTCTATTTGAAGCATGTCGTAAAAATTGCACAAGAGTACTTCAATATATTCAGTTGAATTTTTACTGCATTTCATAATTGAATGCCACATTTTTTTTATTATTATTTCTTTCTCCTTATTACACCCGAGATCACATTTCTTCTTCTTTTTTTTTTAATATATGAAATATTTTTATTTGTGTAATAGAGTCGTGTGTGGAAAATAATAGTTTCATTTTAGTAACTGTCCATTCAGATGTTTAAATTAAATCTGAAACTTTATTATTATTACTATCCAATTTGTTTTGAAGGTCTAATAGTTGCGGTTTCCTTATGCCTTATATAGTGTTTCTAGAAAATACGGGAAATTTTCATTTTCGGCTTAAGGTTCATAAAAGTAACGTAACTAAGCCGTGAACGCGCCTTCATTTCCGCTTAATCTTTCGAATTCCAACTGTATATATAATAAATAAAAAGCATAAATTCAGTTATTTGTGCTAGCTTAACTTCCAAATTACATAGTACGTGAAGTAGTGTTTGATTATTAGCATGAAACTGTGATAAAAAGATTTTCTTTGGGTTTGTCTCCCATTCCGGTTTAAACGATGTGAAGAAACATCTCATTACGATATCGCCCAACCTTTTATGGAAATAGCAGAATAGAAACCTTGTTTAAAGTGCAACAAATGAGGAAAAGAAGACACTCTCGTAAGCAAATATAATAGCTTTAAATGACAGCTACATGTTATTTGTAAATTCTGATATCCTTCTCGATTGTCGGTTCGTGTTTTTTTCTGTCACTTAATATAAACTTATTATTCTTATTTTCCTATCTCAGTCCCGTAATGTATTTTTTCCCCCAATGACCTAATTAATTTGGTAGAAATAATGGCAAAAATAAAATAGTAGCATTGAGAATTTTGTGAAGAAAAAAAAAATGGTGATAAATTCTCTTATTTTTCCTTTCTTCTGAACAGACCGCCATTTCTTCGGACAAATTATTCACTGTTTTTAATGAATTGATAAATGGATTGTGTCACTTTTTTACATGGACCGGAAAATACTCTACCCACGTTTGATGGATAGCCTCTTCATAAATATTTGATGTTCTTCTAGCCTTATTTTAATTAACTAATTATTTCTGGTGGAAGGTGAAGCACTGATAGTGTTAAAACTCTTTTTTCTTTTTTTAGAACAGTTGTTTTTATTTATGTTGTCATGATTTTGCGAATGATAAGTTTGAGTTGGTGGATCAAATTTTTATTGTATCTCCAAGAGAAAAAAAATAGTTTTGAAGTGCTGATAATTGTAATATGACCATCAATCAAGTATTCTTTTAATGAGAATTCAACTTTTACACGAACCTGAAGTCATACTAAAGTGTGATATTAATATTCAAATCATCCACCGACTTCCTGCCTCCGTGCTAATGAAAATGGATTTCTTTATATTTTCTTTGTTTCGTGATTTTTAGTTGAAAGAATATTGCCTAACTCGCTTTCCGATTTCCTTTTATTTTCTACTGATAAATTTTAGAGCCTTATCTAAACAAAATATTTTTCGATTAGAATTTTCTTATATATTTGGGTCTTTTTTTACTTTCTATATATGTGATATAGAGAAAGTATAGTGATTTTCTAAAAATGGGAACTCGAGATTTTGATAAAATCTCTACGTTTTAGATCTCCATGAGTTCGAAAAGGACATTCGTGGAAAACGCCCGTCTATTTGTGACAAAAATAACTCAAACACGCTTTGATCTAGACGGGCGTCTTTATTCTCTCTCTCTTAGGATTGCTGATCTGATTAAATTGGTTGACCCAAACCTATGGCATTTGGTTTAAAACAATGCATAATTGATAAAGTTGCATTTGTAAATTTTTTTTATTGATACATTATAAATAAGTAAAAGCCAGTGGGAATGGTCTTTCCGAAACACTCTCGCATACTCGTGAATAAAGAAGATATCCCCCACCCCCCTGCAAAAAATTGTGGACCTTAGGTAAGGCAGAAAACAACTAGCATGGCATAAGCGTATGATAGTTACGAAATATTGGTCTTTGTTATGAATTTAGCAATTTTATAGAATCTCTTGTGTAATCCTTGGCGATTTTTTTGGCGATTAATGCCTGATATTGGACAGTAAGTGTACGAAAATCGAATTTATGTTTGAGTTGTGTTGTTTCGAACTAGTTGAACCCAGAAACTGACAAAGAACTGCAATTGTTGTCAGAAAATCACATACCAAATTTCATATATTTAAGTCATTGTTTTTTGAGTTATCACTTTGACAGAAAGTTAATTCCTTAACGGATTTGGTTCCAAATTTTATACATATTTACACTTTAGATATTAAATATGTGTACAAAATTTTATCCATTTAGCTGTCTTGTTGATATCATGTTAACTTATATTCCAACAGTCTGAGAGACTTCTTGGATGTATTTCGCTCAAAATTTAATAGAAGTCTAAAGATTTTATGTATCTATTTACCAAATTTCAACAATATAGCTCAAAGCGTTATTGAATTATCTTTCTCCAGATAGATATAGTGCCAAAAATGTGTTCTTCGAATTTGAAGAGGTTTAAAATGTGGAAATTCGTCAAAATCTGGAGTCCGAGTTTTGTTATGATTACAATACAGCACTCTTTACTTCGCTTTACATTAGAAAATAATAATGCATTCGAATTTCGTGAAGTTAAAATTTTAAACTGATCAATGTAAAGGGTTTATGGTTTTAGTTAATGATATCCTGTTTTAGTCATGCCTGATTTCCTTGTTTACATCAGCAATAATGATTTTTTGTTTTACTTTTTTGGTAGTTTCCTCGATTTTTTAAAAATCAGATTATCTTAATGTTTATTGACTAGATGTTGAAATAAGCATTCTTAATGAAAAGGAGGGAATTTTTTTACGTCTCTTATTCTACAGTCATCCCTAATTTAAGTATCAAGAAAAGAATTGTCAATTATACTTATGGCAGTCAAGTTAATGACTTTTTTGGTGTCTCTCAAGGTTGTTTTCCCCCCTAGTAGAACGTAGATGACGTGTCAGTTTTTCCAAGTCGTAAAATCTTGCACTCCTAAGTAGTTCTAGTCTAATGAGTATTGCATGACGACCATTTGTTATTATTTGTACTGATCATTCTTTTAACCAAATTAATGAAAATTTAAAAGGTCGTCCCCTTTTAAGTTCTTATATGTTGCAAAAACCGTAGATTAAAAAAAAATCTAGCTTAATTAATTACTGAAAAGTGTTATGGTTATATTATATTCTCTTAACTTCGATTAGGCATGAAATTAAATTCCTTAAATATGTTTAAATGGATTATCGTCAGTATCAGATAATGAGAAATCCGACACTGTATATACAGTTTTTGAGGTATTGGAATTACGATAATGTTTTCGTAAAACTTCAGTTAATCTAATATAATCACAGTAATTAAATGTGCCAAGTAAAAGCTGTTTCATTGCTGTTGAAAATGAAATAGCGTGGGCAATAAAAGCTGCCCCTCCCTTCAGATTTGTTCCATGTTCTATAAACCAACTGATACTTTTTCAAAATCTCGTGCTTGTTATTTTTTAATAGTTTATTGGCGCAAGAACCATATTTTTGTATACTGCGCCAATCAATTTGTAAAAGCAGATTATAAAAGACATTTGAATTTAAAAGCGATGATATCAACCTAAAACTGTATAAAATATTGTACTGCAATTGTAAGATGTTAACATATGAAAATGAAAACCTGATGCAAATAATGTGACGCAATGCAAACCACAAACAGAGGGTAAGAAGTGCTAAATGCAAGTGCAAAAACGAATAGCTTTAAAAAAGTTTAAAACATTTGAATGAGATTTTTCACCACTAGTCCTGTAAAGTTGTTGACGATGAATGAAATGATGTCGAATGAGTTTGATTTAATTTGGATTTTTTAACACTAAACATAACAATACTTAATACATACCTATTTCTACCATAACCGGTCAAATAACCGGACTTTATGTTTCTTGATCGAATGTATGAAGTATGAATGTTAGGAAGGAAGTAAACAAATTAACTTCATTATAATTAAACAAAATTGTATATTGTCAATTTCTGTGTATTACAAACACAAAGAATAAGAATTTTTAATTCATTGCTTATCGCATTTTTTACATATACAGGGTGTTTCCATTGTACATTTTCTGCAAACATATTTTTCACATTAGGACAAATTTTGATGGTTTTATTTTCGTTACAATATCCTATTTGTCATGCCTTACGTTGATAAGAATCTGTAATAGATTTAGGCATCGATCGTTTTGTATTTGTTCTTTCTTTTGGTTCTTCACGGCCTTCTCGAAAATCGGCGGCAAGTTCTACTGCGAACTGGAGTAAAATATCTTGTCTCGAGATATTTTCGTCTGTCGTTTGCTTGTGGAAAATCCAAGTATTTATGCCAGCTAAATCAAGAATATTGAAAAATACTTGGAGAGGCCCTCTGCAAGACTTGGATTTTGTGGTATATTTCCTCGACATTTGATCGGTCATGTCTACACCAAATTTAATTTTATTGCAATATGAAACGGTTTCAGGTAAACGTTTATCTTTTTTTTTTTTTTTTTTCAATTTTTTAGATTTATGTTTTGAACTAAATAAAAGATTTTTTTTTTTGGGGTTTGCTTTTATAAATTGTAAGAGTACAGTGATCTGTTATAAAAATTTTCCATGAAAAGCGTTCCTTATCAATTTTCTTTTGTTCACAGTTATTGGTAATTTCCTTTTATTTGAGAAAATAGTTCCAACTAAAGTTTTTTTTTTTTTTTTTTTTTTTTTTTTTTTAGGAGTTGACTGAATACAATGCGTTGAATACGCATTACTTCATAGTTTCTGATCCGATAACCTTATAAAGCAATAAATTGTTTTGGTCAAATGACCGGTAGTGGTAGATAACGGTATACGACAAGTATTATTCAAAATAAAAAATAAAAACAATAAAATATTAACTGTATATAATTCTTAGGAAAAGTCATGAAGTCAAATGTGCAAAAGCGATAAGATGATATGCGCATTTTCGATGCTAAAGTTCGTAATCGATCATTTGACTATTTATGGGATGTTTAGTGTTTAAAATACTGCTCCCCGTTCTGCGTCCGTTTTCTAAACAGAAGAATGGAGTAAAGAGGCTAGTTCTCGGATGCTGCCGAGCTTGCTGACATACGCAAACATCTGTTACAGTTCAACTCTTTCAGTTCCGTTTGGGAATGCTGTTATATACTACATTTCATTCACCCTCAGCATCTCCGTTTCTTGTCAGTCCTGTCTCTTTTTTTAAACTCTCGGCAACCGAATCCACTGTGCCGTGACGTCGCGGAACAATGCCGCTTTTGTGGCCGTATTTATTTTGCGCCTTGCCATGGAAGCTGGATTGAAGACCGCTTGTAAGAGGAAGTATATTACGATCTAAGGGTCTGAAACGGTGTCGCTGCTGCTGCTTCGGAAATAATGCACAAGGACGTAATGCTCTTGAAATTCCCTGCGTCCTCTTTGTTGCTAATGGTAGCGGAATTTCTGTGGGTCAGAGAGTGAAAAGAGGAGCTTTATTGATATTTTTTTAATATCCTGTGAGAAAAACTGCCGAGTGATGGGGCAATATCTGTGGATCCTGCTTCTTTCGTGATGGTAGAGTAAATATTGATTTTTCCTTTTTCTTTCAATCAACAATCTCGGTTTGTTGTTGAGAGCGCAGATATTGTTTTCAGTGGCTGATATTGGTAACGTGGTATGAACTCTGTTGATTCAATGCTTAACGTAAGATTCAATATATTCCTATGATCTATTCCTGTTGTAAATCGATTATTTGTTGAGCTTCGAATTTAACGATCGCATTGATTAGTGTAACAAATGTAATTAGAAAAAAGCAATTGTTGATGCTTTTTTTAACTATTAATATGATGTTAAATATATTAATCCTTTGCATTCGAATGGTGTCTCTCACTCGCCATTCAATTTATTTTTCAATTTTGATTGTTAAAAATACCTACAGAATGGTAAAAAGACGTAGATTAATTTTTCAAAGAAATTCGACTTAAAACAATTATGTATGTATATTTTGTATATTTATTTTGCAGAGTAATAAACAAATCCTTGTGTTAGGTGAATAGTTATGCATTGAATTACTTGTCCGAATGCAAAGAGTTAACATTACATTTCAAGTATTATAACTTATTTTAAATATTATTCATGACACAGTTCACAATTTAATACACTTGTAGAAAGCCGTCCGTCGCAGTTTGTTTGTTAAATTGAGTTTTGCATTTTTATAAAGTAAAAACCAGTATAATCAATACTGAATATCATATCAGCTTTTAGTTGCATTTCAGTATTGGTATTAAAATAGCAAATGTTTGTAAAAGAAAATAATAAAGCCTTTTTTTTAATGTATAACAGAATTAATGGTACAAATATTGTAACTTGGAATGTTTTTCAATAATTAAAAAAAAAAGCCATACTATCTGGGAGGCAGCATCTCAGCTGCAAGATTGATGAAGGATTATGTCTTCAAGACAGAATTCCAACGAAGATCTGTCATAATGGTGGTTTTAATTCCTATTTAATGCTCGGGAATCAGAACGTAAATGTGGTGTAGAAATTTACATAGTAGGTGTGCCAGCTGTAGTATCATTCGACTGTGATTCGGTATTTCGAGCTCCATTCTCTACGATATGGAGCTTTCTGGTTTGTTCAATTGTGTTCTCTTTATGTCTCAACCCAAAACCCAGTATCCTTTACTTTCTTGAAATTCCGAGTGATATTTTTAGTGAGAAAAGATCTGATTTTCTAATCTAATTTTTTGATCACTTACTTTATACTTACAGGGTGCATAATTTTAATGCTCTTCTGAATGCCTGGGAACGTGAATATGTTATTTCATTATACTGTTAAGCATGAATTTCTGGAAATATGTAGTTTTTAAATTGACTTAAGTTGGGTTTACACTTGGCCATTTATAAAACGGCTAGTATGCAGCGCATATGTAGAAAGGCTTTAAAATGTTATTCGATCCGTGGCAAGTACTTGTCCCAACAGGACATCATGCCGCTGTATTGTATTTTTTCCCCTTATTGCGCATGCGTTTGTAGAATTTGGCGGTGTCCCCCCCCCCATAAAAAATTGATCACTTATCATAGATTAATTCCGACATTTTTTCCTCTTTGTTCTTTCTGATGCGAGGTTGTTTTTCCATTTTTTTTTCTATAGTTTTCCAAATATAGGTATGTTGACCTCTTATTTATTTATTTATTTTTTATTTTACCATGTTTTTTTGTGTAAATATCCATCATTTTAATACGACACGCACTGAAAAATAAAATTTAGGGACAAATGGCAATTTATAGCCAAGCATGGACTGCCTGAATCTATTTCTGAAATTGTGGCAAACATAAATCAGTCCCTTTCTGCGCATGCGTTGTCCTACTGGCCATTTTATAACTTGCCGAGTGTAAACCCACCTTTTAACTTTTATAATATGTAGAATAACCAGCATTTCATTTTTACGAGAAAAGTTTTCCTAAAATATTTAAAATCCGTAATTATTTTTTCCCTTCCCCATAACATGCTTTGAAGAATATATTATTGATGATTCTGTAACCTGCTGTAAGGAAAAGAAATAAAAAAAGAAATATTATCGTAACTCAATTTATTTTCCATCAACCCTATTGGAATATTCAAGAGCTAGATCCTGTTATGTTTACTATTTATTCGCTAAATATTTCATTTTTTATTAAGTATATCCTGTTTTCTAAGTGTATGACGCAGTTGCTTGTAAACATAATTTATTCCATTTGCATTTACCAGAAAATAATTTATAAGAAAATGTTGCTCATCATGTTTTCTCTTTATAAACAACTCATAGAGATTTGAAGTTATATGATTTTCTGAATAAACAATGCTGTCACCGTTTTGAGACATGGCACTGATTGTTCATTATCATGCGTGTGGTTTGGCGATCATTTGCATTTTTTCAAAAGTTTATTTATTTTCTGGCATTTTCCGATGTCTGTGCAGAAAAAGGGAAAGTTGCTTAATCTTTAAAGCAAACACTTCTTCTATTCCTGTATTATTTCTTATCATACAGCCTCTGTTATTCAGACCGCACGTAATATTCGTAGAACACTAAGCCATTTCAAAATAAAGACTTTACCTGTGTTATCAGTTGAGCTGCGATATAGTGTGCTGTGAAGGCCGCTTTTCAAGTGTTTGCCTGTGATCATTGCACAGCTGCATGTCAATCACAGCTACAGCTTTTAATTTGTTGTTTTCACATTTTGAGCTTGCTTTCGAAAATTGACTCAAAAGGAAATTGTGCTTCTAGGCAGTTGATAAGAAAGAGCAATTAAAACCTATATCCGTAATTTTAAATGGAAAGGGAACTTCAAGAGTTGCAGTTCCCTTCTCTTAAAAAAAAAAAAAAGAAGAAGAAAATCACTCATAGTCTTCACTCACTGTATAATTTCTTCGGAATGACCAAAGAAATATATTTTTTGAAGTTTCACTTGCATTTTTCTTTGTTGACAATCAGTTCGTGAAAATTTCAGTGCTGAAGAGGTTAACGTATACTGAGATAAACAACCTTCTCTTTTTATTTTTTACATATTATTGATTTCAGCATAACTTTTGTAACATTAACCGTCTACAAATCTGTTATGATGATGTCCCAAATAAATTAAACATGCAAACCTTGAAGATAGGGAATCGAGTAGACAAACCTTGACTTGCGGTTTTGCCAGTCGAATGAACCGGAACCGCAGCTTCCTCCGTTTTAGTTTTAATAAAATTATTTATATTTTTCAAGAGTTTCTTTTTTGAATGGCTGTTTGTAGTTTGAGGTATTTGAAATTATTTATATCGCCTCTATTTGAAGTGTAATCTTTTTTAAGACCCAGTTTTCCTATAGTAAAAACTGACTTTGTAAGTTGTGCAAATTAATTAAACTTTAAAACAGGTGTTAAATACTTCATTTTGAACTGCGTATATCATTACTTATAATATTAAGAAAATATATTGAAGTCCGTGCAGTTGCTTTTATACCTTATAGTCTCCCTTCCACCATATTTAACGCATGCACAGAATTACTTTCGTACTAGAATAAATATCATTTCATCATGCATATGTAAAGCGGAATATGAGACTTTTTTTTATCCTATTTCTCGAAAATAAGATTGAATCTCATATCAATATTTGCTTCAAAAGTCAATTCAGTTTTCATTTTCAAAGAATAGTTGGATATTTCTGATACATTTCCTCCTTGATTATTTACAAATAATGTTGCGTGTTTATTTTAAATTAGTATTATTTTAATTTTGCGCATTAATTCAGTAAAATAGATAGTTTATTTTTATAATTATGTATATTAAATAGATGCTAATTCACATCATTTGAGTTTTGCATTGGCTATAACAAGTGTGATCGTCTAGCGTAACTAGCATCCACGTTTTTTGAAATTTAAAAAAAAAAAAAAAAAAAAAAGCTAAATTTGTCGATCAACAATTTTTAAAGCATTCTAGAACTATGTTGTAACGACACACTAGAGCTGAAATAGGCTTGCCCCTTTGCCTTACAGAATTTAAATTTCTCTGGGGATCCCCACGAGGAAAGGAGAAAACAAGTAATATTTTTATTTTTTTTAATTAAGTCAATTCCTACTTAAGTCAACAAAGAAAATTTTTATTTTAGTTACTTTTTATTAAATAATTACAATTAATTAAATATGTATATACATAATGACAGAATCACAATATTAATTAGCTAAAGAGAAAGCGACTTTCCTTGCAATTGTCCATTTTCCTTTCTGTATATGGACTATTATGGTGTTGGACTATTATTTTTGCTTGTTTCGCTTTCTATTTGTTTTCATTTCTAATTTATGAAGCTGATGATGGTCTATAATTTCTCATTCTATCCATCTCTTGCAATGCTTCATTATTGCAAGGAATCTTTCCAGTGAGTTTCGAGCAGTCCAGTTCTTCAATGAATAGTCCATCTAATGATTTCACACGACTCAAAGCTACATATGCTTGACCTGCTGTGAAGAGTTTTCATTCTAGATATATTACTGCATAATCTGCTGTGCTACATTGCATCTTATGTACTGTTGATGCCCATGATAGTATTAATGGTAGCATTCTTCGTTCAGAAGCACCGTAGCTCCGATTGACGGGGAATTGCACTGATATTGGCTCCCATATAAAACAAAAATTAATTCATTAAATTAAATTAAGGAATTAATATTGAAAAAACCGTATTAACATCAAGTGCCATCCATTACAAGTTTAAAAAAATGTATTTGAACTTGAGTGGATGAATAAAAAGTATTTTATTAACGATTGAAAATTTGAACAAGATATATAATTAAATATATAAAGGGAGAGTGGGAACGAATAGTAGGAATTGAAAAAAGAGTTGAAGATAAAAGATTTTTTCTGGGCGCAACTCTCGCAATATCTTAGTGGACTGATCACTGGATGAAGAAGAATAACAATGAGGTTTCTGTAATTAGTATGGAGATGATTGGCTCTTGTAAATACAAAGTACCGATGCTGTAATAATCAAGAAATCAGATATGTTAAACAAGGAAACATTGTCTGTGTTTGCCACATACATAGATGTGCAATTAAAATAATATTATGGCATATTTAATTATATCTTTATTAAAAAAAATTATCACTGGTTTTTGTAGTAATTTAACAATGCGGCATTTTGAGGGAAAATATTTATGTCTTAATGCAAATTGACATTAAGAATTTGAAATCTTAATTTACATTTCATGAAATTTACGTTAGAAAACAAACAGCTATGCATAAATTTATAGGATATACCGTGTGATAACCTAATTATACTATGAAGATTATTTAATATGGGTATTTTACTGTGCATATAGATTAAGTAAAATCGTTTCCAAGATGTCTTTTACTTTGAAAAAAAAATCTAAATAATCCTTTCTAATCATTTTCTAAAATAATATATTCATCATATATACTGTGTGTGTACCCAGCCTTAGTATCTCGGATTACGAATTTTTTTTTTTTTCGAACTAACGTTATAAATTTTTTTAAATATAAGTGGTGTGTTTATACTTTATTTTCTTTAATTCTTTTGACTCTGTACTACATATCCAAAAAACCCACCTGTGGCTTAAGAATCCCATTATGGCTTTTTATTTACCGTCAGGTTTTATTTTCGAATTAATACAATATCCAGTATTGTTTTTCTTTTTTGTCATATTAATTGCTATCTATTAGTCGGATTATGATTTGCGAAAGTTTTGTTATATGCTCTCCTCTTGATAATTGATTTTTTAAAACTGTTTGTCAAAACCTCTAAATTGGGGAGGGAAAAAAAGTATATTTTTATTAACTTATTTCGTCTCTCTTAAGTATAGAGCTTGAACCCATTTAAAAAGGAATCTAAAAGCAATTTGAGTGGAGCCGATTTCCATCAAAATCTAAAATACCGATCTAAGCACGAAGGAATTTCACTAAAACTGTAAAAATAGAAAGAAAAATGACGTTGGTGACTGTTTGTGAGAAGGTGCTTTGGCCATCCCATGAAATATTCATTCGAAATCTGAAACTGGCTGCCTCGAGAATGCCTGTCTGAAAAGACGAAATTTTACCATTTTTCCAAATATTTTTAGAATTTCCCTGTTATCCTTGGGCGAATCAAAGCTTCCTGGTCGAATTGAATCGGAAATTATTTTACTTTTTTTTTCTTTCTTCTTTTATATCGTATTGAATTTATTCGACCTTTAATAGTCAAGAATTGAATGTAGGATTACTGTAGGTTTTGAATGTAATTCTTATTTTTGCTGAAAGAAGTGAGGTACGGTGATTCGCCTTTCTCCGTGTTGGAAAAGAAGAAAGCAGAAAAGGCGAAATACCTGCGGTTAAATGAATAAAAAAAAGCAAGATATCTGTCACATTCCAGTCACAAGGTCGCTTTAAGGTATCCGACTAGATTCGGAAACGAACTTCTTAAAAAATATACATAAACATATAAAACAGACTTCAAAGGTCACTATTAGAAGAAAAAAATGCTCTAATTGCCTTTAGTTTTTTTGGGGGGGAAAACTTTATTTAATGAAAATTTAACAAAATTTTCAATTTTAGGAAAAACAGAGCAAGTTAAAAAAATAATGGAAATATTCAATTTTTATTTCACCTATATATAGCTCAAATTACATACAATGTAACAGATCACAAGCTAAAAATTATTTTAATAAATAAAAATTTTATGAGTATTTGAAGTTGCCGCTAAAGATTTAGTCCAAATGTGTCCATGTTTTGAAATTAGTGTCTGTAAAACTTGTCTGAATCCGGGGTCTATCACACCCTCAAAGGTATTGGATGCATGCATACAAAATTTCATGAAATTTTATTGAATTGATTCTGAGATATCATGTTTTCCGTGAATCAATCACAGTGAAATATTCATTCCTCAGAAAATGCGTTTAGATATTATACTTGTAAATTAGTTCATCCAAATGAGCTGGAAACAAATGTAGTTTTCATGCTTCTTTAACTGAAATGCCAAAAAATAAACAAACTGCGGCTGAGTAGGTAGAGATATAATATAACATATCAATTATTATTTTGGAGAATGTTACGATAAAAATAAAATAAATCGCTCATTTTCGGTTTAAAATAACAAACACTGTTTCCAATTTCATTTTTATTTGTTGCGTATTATCTGTGTCTGCAGTTCTATCTCACATATATTAAAGTATTTTAGAATCTACGAAATTTGGACTTTATTTATCATAAAAAAATTTCATAATTTTCTGGAAATATCATGTTTTTAACTTAGAAAATAGAAATATCATGTTTTTTTTTTTTTTTTTTTTTTCTTTTCTGGAAATATCATGTCGAATACCTTAATTCAGAAGTGAATAATTATAAACCAGAATTTTTTAATGTGCTTTCATATCTTCTCAAATGTAATTTTCTGTGATGTCAACTTAATTCTTGTTATAACTATCATTACTATTATTATTATTGCCAAGTTATTATTTTAGATTAAGTCTCTTGCATCAAGAAAAAAAATAATAATGAAAGAGAAGGTCAATGACTAAAGATTGATTAACTGAATACCCTCTTCCCTTTTGAGGGATTTTTACTTCGTGTATTCAAATAG
>JAPMOR010014755.1:8190-83115 GCA_026543865.1 Argiope aurantia | reverse complement strand
TGCTTTTAATTTTCATTCAAATTTTTTTAATTAAACTGGAAACATCTTTAATTTTGCTTATAATTAAATTTCATTTTTTAATTCAGTCACAAAATTCTGATGTCATATATTTGTTAACGAACGTGGAAGAAATTAATTTAATTTTAAAGCATATTTTGTTCGGTGTCTAATTTGTTATTGGGATCTTAAACACGGATTTTGTTTGTATAAGGAAGTAATGCCTTAGATTTTTTTTCCTTGTGCCGAATAGTTTATTGCTTTTGAGCAAAATAATTTTAAATAATCAGTTGAATACAAAATTTTCATTAAAGTCAACGAAATCAGTTTCAATAGATGTGGATTTATTAATATTTTCTGGTTAAGGGATCTCAAATGAAATCGTTTGGCAAAGAAGTTATCTGCAAAGTTTAAATAACCATGTGCTTACTTTTAATTTATATTTCTTTTTGAACTTTTCTATTTCTGTAATTTTTATACGGCTTGAAAAGTAAATATATTTTGATTCACATTAAAATTGTGAGAATTGGAGAAGCATGTATTGTTTCCTTTTGAGCTGTCTATATATTATTTATTCACTTAAATCTGAAAAACCAAGATTTTAGTATTATTATTAGTATGGTGAATTTGTGAATAATCAAAAATAGATGATGAAAATAGATTTTCTTATCACATCTGTTTTTATTAAGCTTTGTAATGGTTGAGAAACTCAGTCGACATGGTTATGTTCTCTTTTCTTAAAATTTTGTTTCCAAAAAAATGTCTTGAAATATTCTAAGCAACCTCAAGGGAAAAAGCGCCAGTAATAGTTTTCATCAGTTACTCGACAGACAATGGTTAGCCTTGTTTGTTTAAACGTTTATCTGGGGCCAACATTACAAAAAATGTTATTCTTCCCTTTTATGTTTATTTAATATTATATCATTCTCTTTTGTTTGGAGCTCTTTCGTTGTTTGTAAATGGAGAACTTTCGCCACTCTAAATTATCCGGTGGAATCGAAGGTTGTCGGTTGTTTGGAGAAGAATGAAAGTGGTGTTTTCGATTAAACGAAGTAGAGTTGATACGATGATGACCAGTTAAATCTGCTGAGTATGTCTGCATCACAGGACATCGTGCGAATTTTTATTTCGAGTCTTTGTGTCTGTTAAGAAGTTACCAGACTGGCAGCTGAGTTGTTATAAAGAAATGTAAACAGTGTTTTAAAAGAAAATGGCATTTAATAACCTTTGGAAAAGGCTGTCTTGAGTGATGATATTCTGGCATATTTTCAATTTCCTTCATTGCTCATAAATGTAAATTATTTTTATGTACCGAATGAGAAGCTGTTTCTGTGTTTAAAATTAATGAATTAACTTATCAATTATATTAAATCTAATCTAATAAAAATCTCAGCAAATTAAATGAAAGAATTATTGGGAATATTCTAATAAAATCCACCTTCGTAGTATCAAAAGATTATTTCAAAAATCGAAACATATTTATAGCTTTCTTTTAAGTATTTGACTCTAATAAACTTTGTTATTCGCATGTGCTTGAAACCATATACCAAAAAAAAAAAAAAATCTATATTTTAATACATTTTATAAAGTATAATAAACTAATTGTATGTGGTGGTAAAAAAAGAATAATAATTTCATAGGACATAGATACAGAAAAAGTATTTAATAACTCATCATGGTAAAAACTTATTACTGTTAACTCCTCTGCTAATGCTTTTCCTGCATTAAAAAGGCATCACACGTCATGGTTATTTGGAAAAGTTTTATATTGATATTTAATCTTTTTTATCATTTTCTGTTTCAATATTGTTAGAAATAAAGAATTAGAAGCGGCATTGTGATTTGTTCCATAAAAAAAAGCTTATATTTTACCTTCCGTGATACATTTGGCGATTCATAACCTCTCGCTACAGGAAATCGTCGCCATTTTTACCATGCTTTTGAAGCCGGTTTAAAATAAAAAATGCGTCATATATATGGGGAAGAAGTGGTAATACCTTTTCAGTTGGCGCATTTCCAAACAGGCAAAGGTTGTTACTCCTAGTGCCTTGTCTGATCGATTATACTCATCGTTTTGTTTTTCTTTTTGCATTCTCACAGACCACCTCCCATTGAAATTCATGCTGTTAACCACGTATTTTTAAAATTCATGTATTCTGATATTACCTTTCCCGAAAAAACGTATCGTTAGCAGCAGCCCACCGTTAGGACTTAACTTTCATCCGATGTGGATAAATCTATTGATCCGTAAACGGTTCTGGCTGAGGCGTGAAAGACGGCTGGCGTCACCGAAACTGTGATTTCATTGTCTTTATAACATGACGTAATTACAATCGCCATCCTTGCGTTTAGAAATGGTGCCCAAGCATGAATGTAAGGAGATTCGTATCGTTGTGGCCCCGCGCTATAGACAGGAGTCGATTACGGAGTCTGTGTAGATAATGATCTTGGGGCTTGTCTTACAAATGGGATGCGTGTGCTTTTTCATTTGAGAAATGGTCTGCTGCTTCTGCCGTGCCAATTTTAGATCTTCAAAGTTTTTTTCTTCTTTCATTATTCTATGTCGCAGCTGAACACATATTACACGATTTCAGAAGCCGCCATTGATTTAGTTATCGAGACTGTCATTTTTAGAAGAAATTGCCATAATGTTTTATGCATTTCTCTTAAATGGTTCGATTGAGATGAGATTCGTTTAATGCGTGTGACTAGAAGACTTTTAAATTAAAGGTGGGATTTTTTTTTCTCCAGAAATTATAAAATTAGATGCAGTAAAAAAAAGGTGGTTTCACGGTTTTGATATTTCCTTATAATTTATTTCCGTGTTATTTAATATTCACTAAAAGCATCGAAGGGGAAAAGGTAAAAGAAAGCTAAAATGGTTTTTTAATTGGTACTAATAAACGCTCAATTTTTTTAATATCATAACTAATGAGATTGCTAGTCTTATTCCTGTAAATAAATAAACTTCTGCATTTCAAATGGAAACTGTATTTGGAAATGCATCAATCTCAGTAGTATTACAAATTCTTATTAATTTATGCTAAAAATGTCGATATACTGTACATTCTCAAGTATCCGGCTTAATGTGGCGGAAGGGAAGGTCGGATATCAAAAAAAGCCGGATAGGCCGGAGTTCTATGGACTCATTATTTTGCTCACCAATACCATAAAAGTTTTTGTCTTCTGGTATCTCACTTCTGGTTCTATTTTATCGTCCAAAACTCACTGTTATAATGCATATTTTCTCATTTCTTATTGAATACTAAGACCTTAATTTATCTTAAGCCACGTAGATTGTGAACGCGGCCAAGTGAATCAAAGAAGTCGTTGCCGGTAAGGTGTCACGTTAAAATAGAAAGCTCCGTACTGATGGTTTATATACTGCACTGCACTACACGTTTCAAGAATTTGTTAGAGAAAAGTAAGATGAAAGATATAAACTGTTCTCATTTTAACATAAATTCTGTTATGCCTAACTTGCAGGAAACATAAACAAAACATTAATGTAAATCGTAGGCCTAATTCTTACACATCCTTACGATAAGATCAAAACTTACAGTTTTTAATTTTTGAAAAACTAGACCGGATAGTCGCGAACCGGATTGTACTGTATACAAAATTCTTTATGAAGTATATTCACAGTAGAATTTTGAAGCTTAAATATAATTGTAATCTTTAAATTTAAAGATTTTATTATGAGTCAACTTCTGTTCTACCGAATTATTGACTATATAAATATAATAGTAAAGTCTTTTACCATGTTAGGAAATGATGACGAATGACCAACTTGTTTGCTGTTGTCTCTGCGTAGCAGTAGAGAAACAGGGGCTCTATTCATTTTGCTGGTAATAAGTAGCCTTCCACCAGTAGCCTCTATGATAACATGCCATACAAAGAACTCTTAAAACTGCTGCTTTCTGCGTAAATAGCACTTTTTTTATTTCAGGTACTTTGCTGCTGAGTACCATTCTAGTGCTCGTGGTAGTAGTAGTATAGCGTTTTCAGCAAGATACCACCGAGCGATAACGGCCCGATTCGGGTGAGTGAAACCGATGTAATCCGATCTCTTTGCCGGTTTTTTCCTTAAGGCCTGACAGACAAGGACTGGGAAGAGGATGCTCTTAGGCGAACAGACTTTTCGATCCAGAGCATCTCTTTGTGGAGCACTTTTACTGCCCCTCCACACGCCCCACCTGAGTGAGTACTTGTTGGAAAAGGCAGGAAGGGTGACAGAAGGGCCATCCGATCGATTTTAGTATGTGCTGGAACATGGGATTAAAACCCACGCAGCAAACACTTGTCCCCGCTGTTTCGAGGGAAATAAATCCGACTTCAGAATTTTTTTTTTTTTTTTTTTAATAACTTGGCTTCTATGCGGGATTTATCTGGTAATGGCAGTACATTGAGAGACGAGTGTTTAATTTGTTAGAAAGATGTGTTGGGGAGGGTCTTTTTAATGGCTTCGGCGCTATTGATTGCATAGGATGTCAGCAAGTTAAGAGTGCCTGTTTTTATTTTTGCTTCCCATTTGAAATGCGCCGAGAATTATATTCAGTACATCAGATATTTATTTGAAAGAAATATTTTGCAGTAAATGACAAAATGTATGTATATTTTTGCTATCATGGCATAATTTTTTTATGATAGTCATAAGAAAATGAAGATTTAATTAGTACAGTTCGATTTAAATAAACGCAGAAACTTGATCATAACTGAAATAATCGAAAAAATTTTGAATTGCCAGAATTATCATGCAAAATAAGTTTAATAATTTTAAACGATACTAATATTTACCTTCACATTCGTTGGCAGTGTAAACAACACATGATAAATATAAGGTGTATGTATATATTGCCGCATTGAAGAAAGACAATCGAATCTTCATGGCCGAATGGTCATGGCACTGGTCTCATGATCAAGAGACCTGGGTTTGAATCCCTCTAGAGACAATGCGATTAATAGTATATGTAAATACTTAATTCCTCGATTTTATGTTTTCCTTTATTTCATGTTCCAGAAGATACTGGACATTTCTTTAGTTTACCAGACAAGTGTTCTGGACTTTTCTTACTGCCTCCAGAAGAGTATTCTGGAACTTTCTCTGCTTGTATAAAAGCAGAAGATTTGTCAGTTACTGTGTTCCGAGTTCAGAGTTCAGTTAATAAATTGGTTTAGCTCTACGTCTTGTGTGTGTCATTGAGTTCTATACTATAGTTCTACTTGATAATATAATGAATGGTGAAATATTTTCTCACAGTTATGTGCATACGCGAATTATTTATAAGTGAGGATTATAATTAAACGTCAGTGTAATAAAAATTAATCAGATTGCAAAGCTGGTGCAAATTGTTTGTCTTTAAAAATTGGAAGTTTTATTTGATGGCTGATCTTAATGAGTTTACACTCAAAAACTTGGGAAAACGATAATTAACATAAACTTATGAAATGTTCATTTATACAGTAATATATCTGAAATAACGATTAGAAATAATAACTAACAATGATTTGCGTGACTTTCAAAAGAAGTCCAACATTTGATTGATTTATTGTCTTTTTATTTTGTTATATGTACAATTTTAATGTATTAGAAAAATATGAACACAAATTTTACTTTCCTACCGAGTTATTGTTATTTTTTTATTTAAAATATAAGGCCAGATCTACTAACTTCATTTGGTGCTATGCAGATAAACGAGATTCAAAAATCTAGACTAATCAATAACTCGGAAGCCTCCCGATTATTCTGGATTATCGATTTTGTGAATTGCTGCAAGTTTTTCGCCATTTTCAAATAAAATATTGTTTGAAGAAGAGAAAATGTTTCCAATCTGATTGTCTTCGAATATTCTACTTCCAATTTTAAAGAAAGCTGGGTTACTTATTATATTTGCATTTCTCTACTTCTAATATTTGAAAAAAGTTGGCGGGAAAAAATAGAATAGAAAGAAATGCATATGTCAACTTCTGGTATTGAATATAAAATAAATTAGAGCATCAGAAATGCATAAACTTATTTCATCATCAGTGAGAAACTATTGACAGGAAAGGAAGTGGATTCCTAAGTGCGGTAGAGGACTTGTCGAACAATCAATTTGTTGTTTCCCTCCTAAAACTTAATATTGCTCAAAGCATAATTACTCATTCAAGTGGAGGGTTTGCTGCGATGTCTTCTTCACAGCGTCATTCCGAACTATTAAGCTGACAGGAAATGCCTATTGACCCGTGATAGGAACTTCCTGGGTCCATCTTAAGGAAGGGCGTTTTCTGATTGATTCATAATTAATAAAAATTCCTCTTTGTGTCATTTGTTATTCAAGCCGTACATATTGCGTTGCATTGCCGTATCCTTAAATGGTATTCTAGCCATAACACAAAAATCTTCGGAGCAGCTTACCATGCAATTTTTGATAATATATATCAATTCTGGTACTACCCGTAATGGATATAAGAGGAATCAAGGAATTTAACCATGTATTGGAAAATGTCGGAGTAGTTTAAATCAGATTTTCTAAGGTTTCTACAAGTAAATGTTTTATGGTTAGATTTTTTTTTTTGTTATTATTATTTTCAAAAAGAAGAAAAAGCGACACTTTTAATAAATGCATAGTAGAAAGAAAATAAGATAAGATAGAATCCTTATTTATTTCAAAAATATTTTCAGGAATTATTGTATTAGATAATGTGCATTTCTGTTTTGTGTTAAACACTTACAAAATGTGTACAGAAACAGGCTTCCCACACTTCATAACAAATTTTTGTCCACAAAAATAAGTACGAAAATATATAAACGGATCCATTACTAAAGTTAATTAGAAAAAAAATGAAATTAACTCTTGATATTGATAAATTTAATTGCTCCTTTTTAAATTCGAATGATTAACATTGCTTATTTATTTAGAATAATGTTATTTTAAACGCTTGCTGTCTGATTTTTCTAGACTTTTTGAACAGTTTTTGCCATTGACATTTTAAAAAGAAGTATTAAATGCTATGTTACAGTGATGTACTGAATAAAGGTATTTACTGAGACGAAGGCGAAGATGGTGTATCAACCAATAACTGAGGAATTGGTTTCAAATTCTTGAGAGCTCAACTAAATCTACTTTCTCGTAAAAAGTCTGCAATCAATAAGTTTTAAATTGAATTTTAATGTGTTTCTTCTTCTGAAGTCTCTTTGTTATATCAGAAAAGAAGTGAACCAATGCATAAATTTATTTTCATTCTAATGTCCGATTCATTTTTATGACTCTCAGCAGATGATAAATTATAATTGATCACGAAAAGAATTCCAATGTTTGTTATTCATATCCCTGCATACGTTTTGATAATCCGAATCTGCCGTTTCCATGCTATCATTTCAGACATCAACGTGGTGAAACTAGAGGTTGTGTTTACCTCTGGTGATTTTTTTTTCTTTGGTATTATATTATTTATTTTATTTTATTTGCTGTGTCAAATCGTGATCCTACAGGCCATTCGTTTCTTTCTTTCGGTCGTAATTTATCAGGTTCTCGGATCTCTCCTAATGACCTTCGCACGATGTTTGTGCCCTATCTGTTCAGAAATCGACCACTCCCTCCCGTTGATCAATTTCCGTTTTTGGTGTTTGCAGTTTCGGTTTTGTAAAACAGTAATAAGCGCAGGTAATTTTATATATACATATATTGATTTCTTCTTTGTGCACGAAAAAGGAACGTGAATTTTTTTTAATGTGTTTTGTTCATCGTGAGATTATCGGTGCCATTCATTGTAAACTCACTGGAAGCTCAGAGAAATCAAATCGGAAACTAAGAAGGCTGACACGTTATAAATTTTTCTTACGTAATTTGGATCGTAAGGAGAGACTTGTTGAAACGTCAGTCATATTTCACTATAGAAAAAGTTACTTACTTAATTAATTGTGTGCTTCTTTTTTTTTTACATGTATTTTATCAAGTGGGACAATTATAAAATGGATTTTAGTTACACTGAGTATCATTCATTGTTTTGCCACACATATTAATCATCTTTATTAGTATGATGATTTAACGTATTTTTATGGTTAATATATGCAGTTACATACTTATTGTTGTAGTCGTTCAAGTGTCTTCATGATAATGTAATTAGTAGTGAATCGAACTTTGGTATAGGTTATTATTTTTATAGTTCTGTACAAATTTTAAAACATTATTTTGGTTATCGCATTATTCAGTAATAAGTTTCATCACTGACATAAAGCTAGTGATTTTTTTTTTTTTTTTTTTTTTTGCACCCTTCGTTTACATCATTATTTGGAATGTTTGATTTAGATTTTTAGTAAGATCATTTATTTAAATTCGTATTAGAGATTTTATAAACTTAAAAAGAAAGATTTTTAAGTGAATGATTTTATTGTGACAATTATTTTAGTAGAAATAACAAACTTATATTAATTTTAATTTTTAAAAATATTTATGGCAGTTGTATGGTACAGTCCGTTAAATAACATCTTGATGTTTCTTCGATTCATAATCTCTATACATTGAATCAAGCAAAATGTCTCCATTTAGTAACGTATTTAGTTACATGTCTTCTTTCAAAGGCAAGCTAATTACATTGGCTCATTAGGGCATCTTCAATCTTATTTTTATGACATCTTATTTTCTATATACCATCCCTAAATCCTTTTTCTTTCAAATTATTTTAACAGACAGCTTATAAAATGATTGGAGATTTGCGAATTGTTTCAGTATATACGAATAAGGAAAATGAATGGCTTTACTTTTTAAAAATTTTATTTGATCAGTCAATAATTTTTGGATTTCATCCTTATATATTCTTTTTAAGAAATGTTTATCTACATATTATAATTCTGAATGCATATTAAAATGAACATCGAAATTTAAAAAAAATTTCATTGCCATTTCCTTTAAGAAATTAAGAAAGTAAAAAATAGCAGTTACTTAAATATACTTATCATATACAAGATTCTACCATTTTATTCTCCATAAAATTTGTATCTCTTGTATTCTCTCACGCAGTTAAATTTTGGAACTTAATTGAATTAGACTTACTTTTAGAAGGATTTATTCGGTTCAAGGCTTTCTACCTTGTTACGAAGTTTTCTTTAGTAAGAAGTTCAGTTATTTAAATTCCTCTTTTCTAGAATATGCTTTAATTATAAAAAAAGATGCTGAAACAATAATTGTATATTTTATATATAATATTGACAAAAGCATTTTTTTTACTATCTCGTTAATCACTATTAAGTTATCAATTGCCAAAAACCTACGTTTATGAAGACGAAACATTTGTTCATACACGTATTTTTGGACTTGAAAAAGAATCTTGAAAAACTCTGTTAAAAAAACATTTTTTTTTTTCAGAATGTATTTTGAGACAGTTGAAAACTTATAATTTTTATAATTATTCAAATTTAATTTAATAATTTAAAATTAATTATTATAATTTTAAGTTATTAAATTAAATTAATTAATTTTATATATTATTAATCTATATAAATTAATATATTTACTATTATATATTATTAATATATAATAGTTTATTTTTATATATTATTGGTAATTTTTTTACGAAATACAAACTGAAATCAGTTTAATATTTAATATGACACATTAGATTACTTTTTTTTAATTAAAAAGAGTGGTAAATAAAGTCTTTCATTTATAGGTTTAATCTAAATATTTATATATTTATGATTTTTTTAAAATTTATTTGTTCATTCAATAATTCATAGAAACTGCATTTCTGAACAAAATTATTTACTTACAGAAGCTTACAGTTGTTTCTGGGTTTAATATCCAATTATTAGTTCATGAATAAGGAACTTCGTTCATTTTTGACAGTCTTTTTAACAAATGTTTTTTTGTCTTAATTATGTGTATGTTATTAAGTCTGTGTCTGACGTTATTGTTTTCTTTTTACAGAATTGTCTGGCAAAGGCTCTTTATGACAATGTCGCCGAAGCTCCTGATGAGCTGGCCTTCCGCAAAGGTGACATCCTCACCGTGCTGGAGCAGAACACCAACAGTTTGGAAGGGTGGTGGCTGTGCTCGTTACGGGGCAGGCAAGGAATCGTGCCCGGGAATCGTCTGAGGTTACTTCCTGGCATGTACGACCCGACCGGCCTTGGCAATATCGGAAACCTTGGAGCAAACGATACATCACACGCTCTGCGGAGGAGTTGGGCCTCCAATCCAAACAAGGTACTGCAAGACGATGCTATAATTATCTTCTCTGGAAAACCAATTAAGGAGATTGGGATACTAATTCGTGAGACCTGTTTCCAAAAACGTCGTGAATGTTGATGCAGTATCGCAGGAATTCAAAGCCTACTATTAAAATTAATTTTGATATTGATACGAGTCAAATCAGTCCATCGGTGTTTATTAAGATCAAAAATTAAAGGATCAGGATACGTATATAAGAGTCGCATACTTATATAAGATAGCATCTATGTCTGGAGGCAGCTGCCCTAAAATACAATACACTCCAGAATATCCAGTTCGCGACTATTCGGCATCCGTACTATCCAGCCTAGTTTTCTTTTATTGAATTAAATGAGGAAGACAAGGCGTTGCACTTGCAATCATATATTAAGGACCTTTTCAAAAATTAAAAACTCTATGTTTTGACTCTTATCTTAGGACTACCTTTTCATATCTGTGTAATCATTTATCAGTGAAAAATAAAAACAGTCCGAGTCAGTTTTCTTAAGAACTAGGCTCATAATTTAAAGTTTTGTTTATGTTCCCTGCATTTGAGTTAGGCATTTCAGAATTTGTGTTAAAATGTTAACAGTTTATATCCTGTAACTTACTTTTTCTCTGATAAATTCTTAAAACGTGCAGTGCTGTATATAAACATATATAAATAAGGACTAACAGTACAGAGTCTTCTATTTTAACTTGACACGTTACTGGCAACTGCTTCTATGATTCACCGGACCGCGACCACGTTCACATTCTACATGGCTTGAGATAAATAGAGAGCTTAGTACTCAATAAGAAGTGAGAAAATGCATAGTTCTTAGTACGTTTGGTGTAAAAACTTTGTCTTCTGATATTGTTGGGCAAAGAAATGAGATCATAAAACTCCGGCTTTTATGTTATCCCTACTGTCCCTCCACCACATTAGGTGATACTCGGGAGTGCAATGTACTGCCTTTGTAAAGATATGTTTCATAGTTGCGCCAATTTTTCTACTCTGAAAAAAAAAATGTGTCCCATGTTAAAATATCAAAATCTGATATTTTATTATCCTGTGAGTGGAGGGAAATCACAAAAACTCTCAGAATTCTGGGGTCCACGGAATGGATTGTGCGTTTAAAACATAAAATTAAAAAAAAAGGGGGGGATGCTTTTGCATTATTAAATCATTTCATTCAGAGCAAAACTTTTCAGTTAGAAAATAATAATAATCTAATGCGTTGTGACATCTTAGAATAAGAAAGTTCAAAACCAGAACTGTTTTTGACTTTTTATATTTTTATCGATTTAATGTATTTTTCTCGTCCTTGTTATCTATAATAAATAATCTTGAATGTTAATGATTGGAATTAATTCTACCTTTTCAATTCTTTTTTTCAAATAATGCTAGTTGATTATCCCCTTTGTCATGATTATTGCCCTCGATTAATCTGTTTAGTGAGAGGTCAAGGAATATTTATG
Organism: Argiope aurantia; assembly: GCA_026543865.1. NCBI lineage: Eukaryota > Metazoa > Arthropoda > Arachnida > Araneae > Araneidae > Argiope > Argiope aurantia. The sequence continues at coordinate 71,467 of JAPMOR010014755.1, read as the reverse complement.
GGACAGTTTGATCATCAAATCGAATGCTCTCCTTGCCAGTAATGGAACTGGAATGACCTGTTCCCGTTATTATAGGTTCTTCTATTCTTGAACTATTTAAATGTCACATTAATTCTCTTTTCTTTTAAAATATACTTACAGCAAATTACGTGATGTTTGTTATTATTTCTAATGTTTAAGTAGATCGGATTACATTTCCGTTGTCAATAATTACTTGGCTTTTAGAAATTAACTTAATTGGCAGAATTTTCGTTCTTGGAACAAGAAAAAATATTATTTACAAAGATTTAGATGTAGTGGTCAAAGACTTCATAGATACACTCCGCATATTATTATGCCTTCAAATGCTCATTAAAATTCTCAATTTTGCACGATTTTAAAGCAAATATCTAATTAAAAAATATGTATCGAGCTAGATAATCTTGACAACTGATTCCTCTTTTCCGCATTGATTTGCATCTTCCTGTTCTTGGAACTGGAAATGAAGCAGCATGCTAATGTTTTTTTAATTTATTATACCACTGATTTCTGAACTTAATAAATATTTTAATATTGAATTTCTCTTTCTCTCTCACTCACTCTCTTCGGCTTTTTTTAAATGTTTTCCTGTGACTATTTTTTAGTCTTTATATTGTGTTAATGTTTTATAATTAATTAACTATGCAGACGACGTTAGTATCTATATTTGCTATATTATCAACTAGCTGCCTTGACCAGTTTGTTCAGTTATATTGTTTTTGTTTACTTTCAGTTAAATCTTATTCATAATTTAATGGTATTAATTCCCTCCCCCCCCCCCCCGCGAAAAAAAAAAAAAATTTTTTCCCCCCCCCCCCCACTTTTCAAATTGCGACAGAAATCATGTACGTGAATTATTAGACACGTTCCATGACATCATAATGCTGTTGAGAACGAACTATCCAAAAAAAAAAAAATTCAACTTTGAACTTCCATGATATTCTGGCATACCATTCTTATTCCTCATGTAAACTACACAGATATTCCTTTTTCTTTGGTTTTCAACAGTTGAAAGAAATCACTCAATTAAATATTTGACAATAAAGGCGGTTTAAATTTAATTTCAGTAATGAAATCTACTGTTGAAAATTATGTAATATACTCGTATATATGTAAACATATCTTAGCAATTGCGTGGGCGAATAGAAGAAACCTTTGAAATTGTAATTTCGCTTTATTTCATCCCGAGAGGCATAATTTTTATACAAAGAATAAATGATGATAAAAGGTACGTCAATCTAGATCGCGACACAACAGCAAAAGAAACAAAAACTTTTCCCTTCAGTGATTTTACTATAAGATTTTGATAGAGATTTCTTTGACACGTGTAGTCTTAGAAAAGGGAATCTTTAGTATGTTTAAAAGAATGTGCTAAATATTAAGGAATTTTATCCTTTTACTCGCAGCCTGAGAAAATGCATAAATCAGCCGTTTTATAAAACGCATGTAAAATTAATTAAATAAAATAAAAAAGCATTTTAGAATGAAGTTAATATGAATTAAATTAAGATAAAAATTAGGAAGTTAATTAGACTTTAAATCAGATTTTAAAATATTATTATATATCATTAAAAAGACAGTTTTTTTTAAATTTTATTTTAAAATGGTGCAAAAGTTTATTTTGTGCAATTATATTTTCGGTAATTATGATGGAAGCGCTAAAATCTCGCGTAATTTTAATTTATTAAAATTATGATTAAATTTTAAGTAAACAACATTCACGTTCAAAAAGTGCACATTCCCATTCTCCAAAATACGTCAATTCCAAAATTGACAGCTCTAGTTAAGAGGTCCTTTAGAATGCCAACGTGCACGAATACATTCATTTTTAAATATTCATAAATATGAAAAACATGCTTATAGAAGATTATTAGCTTTATAAATTATCAGAAACATGGGCCCCAATCCACTTCCGTTCTCCATGGTTCTAATCTACACTTGAATTCATCATAAAATAAATCTAGGATTTATAGTAACTTCTACATTAGTGTACGACCTGAGAATATATCGCACTTATGCAATTGCGCATTTGTGTGCTTCGTCTCTTGAAAGTTATACTAGAAAGCTTCCCGAGGGGGTTTTATTTATTTTTTCCTCGCTGTATTATATTACTTTTACATAGATATAATGAAGAGATAGAACTAATGTCATATTTTACAAGTTCGATTCTGTTTGTAATTCATAGTTTTAAAATTTAATAAAATTTTGAATTAATAACAATATTACATTGAACTTCTTAAAAGAATGATACAGAACATATTCAGAAGAATAAGTAGGATTTAAAATAAGGTGATTATTTTTACCGATTTCTACTTATAAAGAGAAAGTATGTGCCGTTTTTTTTTTTTTTTTTTTTAAGATTTTAATCTTTAATAGCATCCTCACGTAGTTACGTACGTAGTTAATTTATATCATTATATATTATTCCAGGTTGAGTTTGTAAGTATGTACATTCAAACTATAATCAGATCTAGTTTTTCATCGAAATCGTATTCTAGGTGTAATCTTTGTCTATTTAAAAAAATCACAATCTTTGCTGACATATTAAATTTACTAAATCGTAATTATCAAATACGTCCTGTTTACTCAAAAATTACGATGGATTCGGTGATGTATTCTGAAATAGATCCAATTTATATGAATTATCGACGGTGTTCTGTTTGTTAAACTTGGTATATTGTTTCCACAATATAGTAGGTTGCTAATATTATAGGTTTTCTAAATATGAAAACAAGTTTTTTAGGTAGTATCACATGGAATCACGAATTAGAAGGAAATTTGTTTAAGCCAAAAAGTTACTTCACAGAAATTTATCATAAATTTCCATTGACCATTTACTTTAAAATGAAATCTTTTAATATTAATGTTTTAAAATTGACATTAAGTTAAATATGTTTTGGCGTCACACCCCTTCTTATTCTTGTGTACAGCCGACCACCCCCGCCACCACTGAACGAAGCAGTATCGACAGGATTTGTTGTGGCCGGTCACTACACCACTGACGCAAAAATTGCATTTCTATAAAATTGTTTGTAGATCTTTCTTTAAATATCTGCATAATTTTTGTTTTTCCGCACATTTCTCGTAGTCGGCGTCTTTATTATAAATGAAAGCAACCGTTAAAGGGAAGGAACATTTTCGAGATTATAATCTTTAGCTGAATTTTCCGTTCAGTCCCCATATAATACCAATTTCTTCGGAATTCCAGTGAACTTGTAAACACACAACTTGGGCAGACAATCTAGGCCATTCCCGTGAGACAGACTAGAAGTCAGCGACGCGTGATGATGTAGGAGGGGAGGGGGCGACCACAAAAATAAAAAAAAAATGTAAACATTTGGTTCTGTTATATGAAGGGGGGATGAATTGCGTGTAATATATATATCGATTGAGGAATGCCAAGTTGGCGCCAATTGTCGAGATGGAATCCGTTTTATCCATTCATGGGAGATTTGTGCACAACTTTTAACGGCAGAAGAAGATAACTTTTTTTCCCCCGTTCGACTTCTTGATATATCCTCTGTTTATTCAGTATTATCTCTTCATCTAACGCCCGCTTTGCTCGTAATGATGTCCTGTTAAAATTAATGCTTAAGTAATACCTATCATCTAACTTGTTCTAAGATAAGTCCCAGAGATCAAAACGTCCATGATTAGTGGTGGATTCTTGCACGAAGTTTATTTTCATCCATCATGGGTCATATTATCGCATCTTGTATATCGTTTTTCGTAGGATTTTCTGAGTCATTAGGGATTCTGAGAATTAATTTTTTTAAAATTCTTAATTGTTAGTAAACAGTCATATGTGCGTAATCAATGTAATGTTCGAGGTCATTGAAAAGTGAATAACCAAACTTCTGATGAATAAATTTTTATAGATTCATGTAAAGAATATTAAATACCAACAAATACACCATAGTAGATTATGTATTTTGATGATAAATTATATGATTATGTGTTTAGACTAAATACTGCCCGTACAGAAATCGTCCGAAACATCTACAAACCAGATCATTGGTTATAAACTTACCAAATTTGGCATGTAATTACATCTTGGGTAGCAAATGCTCATTACGAAAGAGTTTTTCGAAATTTTCATTAAGAATTCATCAAAATATTAAGATTTTCCCTCATTAACTTCCCAATATATTACTACACAAGACTTTAATTTTCAAAATTTTAAAACGATGTAAAAAAAAAGTTTCTAGTGATATCAATTTTATTTCCTGGCAAATTTTACTATAAATGTAATATTTTTTAAAAAAATACTTTTAAGTATATTTTATGGGTTTTTTTATTATTATTATTAATTTAAGTACTTGATTTTATCTCACCTGCATTGAGATGATGTTAAATACATTTTAGTTTGCACGTTATTATTACTACAGTCAAGAGTAATTTTTTTAAGTAATATAAATACAAAAATATCAAGTCTGTAACATTTTGTGCTGCGTTATTTCCCTCTTCAAATTCGATTTAAAAGGTGGGGGGAGGCTCAGCTTTCTTTAAATTCGGAATTGTAAACTTTTTTGCATCAAACTTTACAAAGAAATAGATTAAAAACATATATATCAAGTTTTAAAAAATCCGATTTATGCCTGCTTTTATATTATAATAACATATTTAATCTGGAAATTTTGCAATTATTTCTAGGATAGATAAATTGTATCTATAAAAAGATGGACTGATCTCGCATGCTGATTTTCAAAATTTATCGAGACTTTGAAGTAAAAATAATTTTTTGTTATGGTTTTTTTAAACTACACACACACACACAAAATTTGCACTGATGAATTTATTAATCATTGCAGTTAACCTGTAGAGCCTGTTTTATCATTATTTAATTGAATAAAATACATTTTTTAAAGAAACTTAACTAATTCAAATTAACACTATGATAAAAGGTGCAAATTAAACGTCTACTGCCTTTTTTTTTAATCGTTTATCTTATCCAGAATAAAACTGTGTTATATTTAAGCTTTTTAGTTTAAAAATATACTGTCCCAAAATTTCGAATTGCCCTGCTAAATGAATCTAAAAAGCTTTGCTCAAAGGTAAAATTAAAAAACAGTGATACTGTAGCTTTTATATTATTGACTATTCACCTCAGACTAACAGCTGGTCCATTGGGAATATTGGTTATATTTGATTTCAAATTAATCATATAAATGTAATTTAATATCTACTTGTCAGACATTAAAGAATGTTATTTTAATTGTCTTACATTTGTTCTATGCATTCTGCACATTTTACTCTCTAATGGAGACCAGTTCCACAGCTTTATGCCACTATTGAAAACTATCTATCTTCTAATTTTCACGATATTATAACTTCATTTTTTAGTTGTCTTTTACACTACACAGATAATAAACAGAATCCTTATCTAGTTTACAGCAATGGGGAAAAGTTACTCACTTAATATACTAGTTATTCACTAATATAACAATAATTACTAGTTAAATATTTGATGAAAGAATGAAAACGATTTAAATTTCATTGCAACAATATGAGTTATTGTCAGAAATTAGTAAAATAATAATAATAATAAATTAAATTTAGCCAAAATTTGCATTACTGTTAAATTAATACAATTAAAAAGACAATTGTTTCAAATTTTTAAATGGTGTAAAGTGTATTTTTATGTGATAATATTTTCGGGTATTTTAATGGTAAAATATCAAAATTGAACTTAGTTTTTATTAAAATTATAAAAAAAAGAAAGGAAAAAATCACAAAAATGCATCGCTCCAATTGGTGGTGCACATTTCTAACTTCCAAGGTACACACCAGATTTGTGTAGCCATAGTTAAACGCTCTGACCTGTTGAGCGCCAACACACACACATTCATTTTTATTATTAATAGTGATTATATTTTATTATTGCTATAGTGATGTGGTCTAATTGCAGTTTTTATTATAAAATAGCATCCCATAATCAATTATATTGATATTAATTACTATACAACTTTTTTTATTATTATTTAGAATACAACAGTCTTAACTTTTTCTCTCTGCTATAAATTAATTTTCTTTAGTTATATATGCGTTAGAATTTATTTTTGTCCTGCTAATTATATTGATAATTTAATAACATTTTCAGACCCTTGTAGTTTTATTATCTGAACCCTGTACTCTTTCATCTGTTTAGTTATTATTGCAATTTTCCATGGTACTTTTAATTTTGGTAAAACAAAAAAAAATGTCTATTTTTATATATAAATATAATTAAAACTACATGGATTAAATTTTTATATGCAGGTAGTGACTCCACAAAAAGTAGGAGGAGTTTACCTTTATGATGTTCCTGTAGGAGCAAAAATTAATGAGAGGAATGAAGCTGTTAAATCATCATCTCCTGTACCACGTTATATGGTGCCTGGAAATAATCAAGGTTTGCTCTTGTTCTTTTTTTTTTTTATTTCGTTTAAGTTCTTCAGCATAAGTTTTCTTCTAACTGTTGCTAAGTTTAGTATTTTCATCAGAATTCTACAAATTTCCTTTGAAAACATGGCTAGATTTTTTTTAATATGTTCTCAAAAAATTAATAAATGATTTGAATATTAAAATGTCTTATCCATAATTTGAATGAAATATTATCAGGCTTTAAAACCTTTTAACAATAAGATCCACTGAGAAAATGTGTTTTTCTCTGATTACAATATAATTCTCATTATCTGGTTTGCGTTGAGGCAGGATGTGGGGACAAATGTACAAGCTAAATCTTTTGAATAAAGGTAGCAAAATAATGACTTTGACTGATATGTTAAAGCAGTAATATTTTAATATAGATTTAAATCTACAAAATTTAAACATCACTATTTTTGTGTCATTAAATTAATGCATTATAGTAAATTTCAAAGATGTTTTCCCATCTTTTTCCAGATATTCAATTATCTGAATTAAGTTCAGGCAGCAGTTAATCTGGAAATTTGGAGTTTTATTAAAATATGCTTTAATAGTTTTATTTGTAATGACTCATTAAAAATTCTATTATTATAATATTAACTCCTAAAAGATGCCTTTTGTTGGAAAATTTAGTATTGCTGAGTTGAGTAATGTGATTTTATTCTGTAAAGACTTACTTCCATCTGAAGTAAGGCTTTAACTTTATCAGAATATCAAATTTTATCACAATATATGAAAGCACAATATATGATATGCATCCATAATCTTAATAGAATTATAGATATATATTTATATATAAGTATAAAGAACAATTTATTCTATTCTTTTGCATATCAAATTATGTAATTATTTTATGGTCACATAAATCTTCAAAGAAAATGGCAGTTTATATTTTTGTAAGTTAACTTACTGTTAATAAAACATTTTACAATATCTAAATTACTTTTACGAAGCATGTTTTGTATCTCGTAGTATATTGAAATCTTCTGTAATTAAAGCTTTCTTTCCTGACTCCTAGCAACTAAACAGTTGATTTAAAATTAGAATAAAGTAAATTGTTTCAGTCATTAATGTTTCGTTTTCACCTACTAATATTGATTTAAATTTAAATGATTAAAACTTATGGATGTCATTTAATAATTTATTTTCATATTGTATATCCATGTATATTTACTTCATTATTTAATATTGTATAAGAATTTTTCCTACCTTATGTCTTCTCTTTTAGGAAGTTATGATACTCCTACTTCTAAGCCTGTTCTTGCAGAAGCTTATGATGAACCAAAGCCTCACCCATGTAGATCTCCTGTTCCAGCTTTTTCAATGTATGATTCTCCTAAATCAAATGCACCAGTTTCTGAAAAAGAGCAGCTAGGTATTCATGATTATGACATTCCAAGTGCTGATCAAATTACTACTTATGATGTTCCTAGATCTGCTGAGAAAGAAATTGGCAACAACATTTCTCATATTATTACTATATCTGATAATTATGATGTACCTCCATCTGCTTATAAAAGCAGCCCTCCAATTTATGATGGCCGGGCCTTCAGCCGTTCAAGCAACGATACTTCTGGAAGTTCTTCATTCCGATCTCCCTCAGGAAGTCATTCAAGTATTGAGACTTTGTCCTTATCCAGTGTTGGTGGTTCCAATCGTTCTAGCTTAGAGCAACATCCAAATGATGTGTATGATATTCCTCCTGAACCGCAGCCTGTGAATGAACCCCGCTTGCCTAATCAGATTCGCATTGGTGGTGTTTGTGTACCTTTTCAAGGCAGCTTAGCTCAAGAAACTTATGATGTACCTTCTAATAACATGCCAGCACAATTCTATGATACTCCAGTTAAGCAAACAAAGCCTCCTGTTGCAATGGATGGTGTTTATGATATACCACCCCAAGCAGTTAGAGACTCTAGTCCATTACTGAAAACAGACACAGTGGATTCTGTGCATCAAGTCACTGTTGCTGCTTCTAATCTTCCCAGTGAAAAAAATGAAAATTCTTTACCAGATTGTTCTGAACTACTGTTAGATCGAGAATCTGCTGTTGAATTACTTATGAGGTATCAACAAGAAGTTCAGAGCTCTATATCGAAACTCTTCAGTTTTGTGAGCACGACTTGGCGCAAGTATGAGAATATGGAAGCCAAATTGCCTGAAATTCAAATCACTTGTCATAAATTACAGTGTTCATTAGTTGATTTGTTTAATTTTGCACAAGGAGCTTTGGCAAATTCTACTCATGCTGCTGACAAATCTCTGTGCTTTAAATTGAACAAATTAGTGAAACCAATAAAAGAATCATGCACCACTGTTAAAACTTGTGTGCAAGCCTTAGATGACAAAGGTTGGATAGCTTCAAAGCTTGCTTACTCAGATGATTCCTCATTACCTGATGAATTAGATACACTTGTTGCCTGTGCTAAAAATCTTGTTGAAGATGTACGTCAGGTGGCTTCACTGATCCTTGGAAATTCAACGCTTCTTTTCAAAAGTCAGCAAACTATAACTGATAAACCTATTAAACCACCTGTAGCTCCTAAACCTAATCTAAAAACAAAACCTACAGGTAAAGTGCAAGAGAGACCATTACCTCCAACACCTGCTAATTTTCTGAAAACTCAAATTAGCACTGGGGAATACTTCAATGAATATGACTATGTTAACTTAGAATCAAAGGAAACTGTTGAAAAAGAAAACGAATCCATAAAAGCTGCCTTGCCTAAGGATATGTGTCAGTCTTTTGATGAACTTGTAAAACAGTCTGAAGTCCCTGTGGTCAGTCATTCTGAAAGTACTACAGATATTGCACCTCCTGAAAAATGTTTGTCTCCTTTGGACCCCAAAGACCTTCAGATTTTATCATTTTACAGTGTACAGCTTGAAACACATATCACGCATTTAACTAATGCCATTGATGCCTTCTTGATGACTATTAAAAACAACCAACCTCCCAAAGTATTTGTAGGACATAGTAAGTTTATAGTAATCGGTGCTCATAAATTAGTGTACATAGGAGACTCTGTGCATCGTAATCTCACTAACTCTGAGCTTAAGACTCGAGTGATGCATAATTCCAACAGCTTATGTGACTCTCTGAAAACACTGGTGGCCAGCACGAAGAAGGCGGCCACGGAATTCCCATCAGTAGTGGCAGTACAAGAAATGGTGGACAGTGTAGTGGATGTATCGCATTTGGCAAATAATCTCAAAATGTCAATAGTGCAGGCTTCATAAGTTTATATAATTCGTTGTGAAAAATTATTTATCGTGTCAAATTTATACTTTAGGGGGCCAATATATCATGAGTTGATTTGATAAAATGGGAAACTGTTTGCCTGTTTTGAGATTGCACCATCTCTTTCACTGCATGAAAATTTGTGCCTGATTATATGTACCATATTGAAATTATGAGAGTAAATTGCTCTTATGCTGTAGTCATGTATTTAATAATCTGTAATTAACTGTGCTATATAGGTGCTAAACGAAGCCTTTGCTAGGTGAGCCGGTTCTCCCTTATAAGTTTAAGTACCCCTAGCTCTAATGTTCCTGTACATATTTATGCTAAAAGTTTTATTTTATTATTTTTCTTTTATATCATTCATTGCAAACTGAATAAAATGTATTTATTTTGCATAGGACATGGGCTTACTCAGGCTTATATCTTATGAAAATCTTTTTTCTTTTCTTCAAGGATTATGTTTTCAAAGTTGAATTTTCTCCCCCCCATTTTCCCCAACCATTTAGAACCTATTAGAGTAATAATAGCACTCTCGCATTATAGAGAACCCTTGTAGAGGTTAATAAATAATAAAGATTAAGATAATTTAATTGCTTTTTGCCCATTTACTGAGTATTTTCTTTATATGTCTTTCCAAATGCTTTAAGTATTTTTGTAGATTTTATTTCCCGGCCAAATTATCATTTCTAAAAGAAAATATAAAAAGATATTGCATAAACACAAAATGTTAATCTTATTTTAACAAGAATGAATTTCTCTCATTGTTGAAGATATTGGATGCTATTCCTACCATACATATTTGCTGGTTGAGATTTCTGAAGTTTGTGGAATGTCATACCAATATCCATCCATTCAAATAGCAGTTTTATCTTACAACATTCATAAAATATTTTTATTTTATTACATTTATAAAAATAATTTTTAAAAAAAATTTACATGTATAAAAACAAACAATTTTTTTATTGCATAAAAAAATGAAAATAAAAAGATGCTCTAAAGTAGCTATCTTTGACTTTTAATTTATAAAAATGTATCATTATTCTATTTGTATATGTAGGTTCAGTAAATGAGACTGTGAAAGACTCTTCATTTTTTGTGTGAATTTTTGTGCGTTTGTTATCGCTTATAAAACTAATGGCATTCAATTCAAATTTGTTCAATGCTTCACTCTGTTGTTTCATTTTCAAGAATTAACGTGCATTCTTTAACAACCACTTTATAATTTTTAACCTATTATTTGCAAATATGACATTAAAATCATCAATATTGGACTCCCCCCTCCCCCTTGAAGAATTAATTGTATGGGGCATCTAGTATCTTCCATACTGATTGAAATGAATTATGAACAAAAGCATAGAGGTTATTTGAAAAAATTGTATATTCATAATATTCTAGTACATTATGTTGAGATTTTTTTTTCTCCTTCGTTTTTTTTTTTTTTTTTTTTTAATAAATAATACCTATCATTTTAAATCCCACAGTATGCTTGGAAATTTTCAGCTACCTTCTCCTTTTAAGTAGCTTAGATAAACTTTCATAACTGTAGAAGTTACCTTTCAAATAATACATTGGAAAGCATTCCAACTGTTTAAATACTTTTTTTTTCTCACTTGAAATAAGGCATCTCTTTCTATATATACATAACCTTTTGGAATGAATAACAATGAAGAGCATCTATTCAGGAATCCTTTGCAGCCCAAATATAAGTAACACCTTTATCAGTACAAACTGAATTGAAAGTTTATACTTAGAAAATGTGTTAACCAGGTCTGCCCAAGTCATTGCCCATGATTTTTTTTTTATGAAGGCCACTCTATAGTTTGGAAATATAAGCAGCTATTTTTGCAATGTTTTATAAAGTTTTATTTATTTGAAATTTTTTATATAAGTTTTGGTCATTGATGTTTATCGTATGAAACAAATTTCTGGGGCATTTAGGAATACCTTCTTTGCTATTGAGTACTCACATAATTAAATCCTTATAAAGGTCTTTATGTTTATATTTATTATATAATCAAATATTCTTTTATGATATGGAATAATGCATAGAATAAGTATTTAAAAGATATCCAAACATATTAAGTTCTGAACTATATGTTGCATGATATTCTGTGGTATAGTTTTAACCAGAATTCTAGCTTGTAGTAATAGTTATAATTCTTGTGTAAACAGTTGTGATTGCACATATACTATTGCTTCATGAAAATACAAAAACAATTTCAATTTTCTAATAATCAGGAAATTGCTTTCAATCCTTATATTTGCAAGATTTAAAAGTTATCAAATTTCTTGCACCAAGAAATTAAGTATTTGTTATTATAGCTTGAGTATTTAAAGAAATTGAAATGCAAGCATATACTTCATATCTTGCTATGAAAATTAGGATGTCTTTTGAATGTGGTGTTTTTATTGCATTTTTACTCCATTAGGTGGAATATATAACCTGTTCATTAAATTTATGGCACCTCAAAATTGTTCTTCAATTTGTCTTGTTACAGAAAATTGGAGAGTCAAAAATTGTAAGAATAATTTTTTAATTCATTAACTATTCTCTAAAAGTAATGTTAGAAACAAATTCGTAGAAATTATAAACTGCTGATTGAAGTTGTGGAATTGTTAAAAGATCCTATTGAATTTTAAAAACACTCATTAAAATTTGCTTAAGTGTTCAGGAACTTTTTAACTGATAATTTAAAATCTTGCGAGAAAGGTTGTAGATTGAAATATTAAATTTTTCTTATTATTGTATATTTATTTTTCCCCCTATGCATATTTTTAATTCTGGTCAACCTTTGAAGCTTAACATTGTGATCTCTGCAATGTACTTGGGCAGTTCTGTGTGATTGAATGACTTACACTTAATACAGATGCATTCCACGTTCGTTTTGTATGCAATTTTTGCGCCATTTTCTCACTTGATGATGTTTTTAAGTGAAGATGACTGTTTTTATAAGGTAGCATATTTTGTACTTTACTAATAAATTTATAGGATTCTTTACAAGACACTTTTTAGATATTAATTGTATTTAGCTTAGTATTTTTTCTTTTGTAATATTTTACGCTGTTATAGTTTTATTGTTATTTGTTAAGAGCTCATTATTTCTTTGACTGCTATCAAAATCTATTTAGCAAACTCTTGCATGGTTGTTTTATTTTATATTTCTTATTTGATTCTTTGTATTGATTCTAAATGTAGATATATTTAGGCAGCTAAAGCAGCTAAATTTATTTTAAAAATTATTTGGCAATAATGTTAATTTTTAAAAAAATCTTTTTTAGCATTTCCTGATCAAATGCAAACATCAATTCTCTGGTGATTTTGAAAAGTGTGAAAATCAGATTGCATAAAGTGTTATTAAATTGAATGGAACTTGCACAAATTCTATATTCATTTTTTTTAAAAAGTTTTTAATGAATGAATTTCCATTTTCACTTTGTGTTCATTATTTTTTTAATTAGATGATTATTGATTAAAAATCTTAAATCAGTGATGGATTCAGAAATTTGTATCTTTTGTTAAAGGGGTGAAAAGTTGGACATGGATATTAATATTCTGCTACCCCTATAAAATCCATCTCTTTCTGATTTAATGAATTTATTTTTATCAAATCTTTCTATCGTCAACAAAATGAATTTAAGAGAATTATATAATCATTCTGTAAGAATTTTTTTTGTGACTTTTATTGTTGAAAACGATGTCTAAACGAATAAAAACCATGTAAATACACCTAAATAGTGATTATTATTTATTGTGTTACATTATTACTATGTTCCTTGATTTTATTTCAATTTATGCCTGCTCTTTGAATGAATTCCTGATTACAATTAAAATCTTCCAGTTTCCTTTAACGTTTCCAACTGTTTTTACATGTAGTATCATCCTAATGACAAAAAAAATGACGATCTTTCTCTCAATGGCATTATCTTATCCTGTCAGAGCATTGCATTCAAAAAGTAATTTGCATAACTGCATTTTTTGTGCTTTTTATGATAGCATTGCATTTAAACAATGATTTAAAAATCTTACTCCGAGATACAATGAAATTTTCAAAAATTTTTTAATATTGCAGTCTAGAATTGGAAAGAATACTTATTTCATATTACTTTGATTTCTTCTTGATCCACTATACATTTAAGAAACTTTAACTTTATATACATAAATAATCTTACCATAACGAACTTCGGTTCTTATACATTGCTGCAGTACTGCAAAATATCTGAAGTATTAAAGTGCATATTTGCAAAATTTGTCCATTTATTAATTCTAGCTGCTTACATTTAACTAAATTATATCTTTGGTAACTGTTCTATTTTCTTATATTAAAGGTCTTAAATATGTGTCAACAAGATTATTTCTCTGGCACGTAATTTTCTGTAACCTGTTTCACATAAAAATACTTTATTACTTATTTTTTTCTTAATATACTATTTATAGCTGGCAAAATTTTAAAACACCTTTTAAACCACAAAAATGTATTTGCACAATTCAAATATATATATATATATTATCTAAGATGATAATAATAAAGGTATGTATGTGTGCACAGGCGCGCACGCAAGCATGCGTGTTACGCTATACGGGCCGCACAATTCTCCTTATAACTAACAAATTTGGTACATATACCTTGGAAGATAAGAAGGTACACTTCTAAACGTTTTTTTTTTTATTTCAATTAGTTAACAATTAAGCTGAATTTTGTCTTTTTTCTTCCCAAAAATATTATTGTACAAAAATAAGTTTTACATCGTTTCAAAAAAATTTTTTTAGTGATATCTAATAATTTTGCGAATTTTTCCTGTGTTTTGGCAATTTTAAAAAAATATTTTGTTACATTTCCGATAATAGATGACATTATTCTTTTGAAGTTTAAACAGTTTTCATTGTTTCGTCAAATATTGAATAACCTGATTTCCTTCGCATCGTTAAAAACTCAAGAAGCATTCTATTTAAATTTGAAAAGTTTACAAGAAAAATCATCAGTTGAGGCCTCCCCAAATCTTTCTCGCCTATTCTCTAATAAATGTTATCTACCTTCCCCTCATAAAATTGTTTTCTCTGAGTAAGACTGAGAATTCCTTGCATGGTATTGCCAAACAATTACGAAATATTAATCTTTGGCGTGATTTTAATTTTTGTACTCAATCTATCCTGTCGGCCATTTAGCAATAGGTACTCAAAAGTCGAATTTGAATTTTAGACGCGTTTCCAAGAGATTAAAACCAAAATTTTTAACGACATTACTAAACACATACCAAATTTCATGTATTTAATTTAAGTCATAGCGTTTTGGTAGTCTCGCGTATACATGCTTGTGGAAGTACAAACCGATGGGAAGTCAACCCAATGATGGATTTTGTTCCAAACATGGAAGGTATCTACGCTTTAGATAAACCTTTTTACCAAATTATATCAATCCATCTCGCTTCGTTTTGTAATAACCACGTTAATTTATATTCAGATAGCCTGCCAGGTGGACCTCCTGTGAATAGATTTCGGTAAAAATATGATAGAAATCTACAAATTTGTTGTAAATATCGTACACTAAATTTCATCAGTTGATTCTTAAAGCATTTTTGAGTTATCTTTGTTACAGATATTAGCCAAAAATGTGTTTTTTGAATTTGGAGATTTAGACCCAAAAGATTTGTCAAAATCTCGAGTTCATATTTTTTGACGATTACATTGCTTTATACTTTTTACATGAGAAAGTAATAAAAAAAATGTAGAGTTACATTGCCAGGAAAGTTAGTAAACCCCATTTAATAGTGTTTTAATGTCAATGGAACTCCGTTGTACCGATTCGATTACAATTTAGATGATTATGTGTCTAATTTTAGTCACAGTCAAGTCAGTTGGGAAATAAAAAACTGACTAAAACACAATTTATTTTTCGAGTACTATTAACCGCAAGCCAGATATTAATGGTCAAGAATTACATGATTCAATAAAAATTCTGAATTCACATCATATATCTATATTTCGTAACTGTTGTTCTACAATATCATGCAAGGTGTAACCCAAAGTTCACAATTTTATGCAGAGAGAGAGGGCTATTTATGATGATTTAATGCAGTCTTTGGTTTTGTAAATGGACAATTAATCGACTGACCAAATTACTAAAGCATAAAAGCATTTCTCCACAATTTTAATTGAATTTTTAGTTTCCAAAATATATATATATAATTTCCGCTATTTTAGCATATGTAATATTTCTTGCCAATTGATTTGAATTTTGCATGAAACTGTCCAAATTATCATTAATCGCAATTGTATTGATTGATTTTTAATTTGTTAAAAAAAGAATGTTTGATTTTATTAATTTTTAATTCAATTTTCATTTTTGCTTTAATGAATGTTTATTATAAAATTTTGGAATCGTGAAATTGTGAATAAAAATTGTAATGAGAAAACTGAAAAAAAATTAATTATAAACATTGAGCCTTCTGTCAGTTTTTTCATACTAAACAAAAGTGAAAACCGATCTTTCCGAAAATTTTATAGGGTTATTATTAGCAACATTCTCCAGCTTATCATGTTTAATAAATTTCATAATGAAATTTCAAAAAGTCGCCAAATTTTTGGAAGAAAATTATCCCTAGTTGCTCTTGTTTTGGAGATATTAGATTTCGGATATAGAGAAATGACAATGCAAAATCATCCGATAGAAATAACTATTAAATTTAATTACAATGCATTCTTAATTCATTAAAAAAAATAAAAACTTCATTCTCACTATAATATACGCTTTTAATTTACTGCTGTCTGCAGAACAATGTTCCAAGGGGGGAAAAACACTTATGAATAGCAATTCCTCTATTCATTAATTCAAATAAAAAAACATAATCATATTAAATTAATGATTAACTCACTTATTAAGTACTAGAGCAATTTAAAATGCATCAGAATCTCCTCTTAAATTAATGTATATCAAAATCTCACTTGAATTTTAAAAAAGTTATTTAGCTATTGTTGAATAAAATGTCATCACTTGTCTCTTTGAACCACTAAAATCACATATTCCTTCTTCTAACATAATTTATAAATCGTATGATGTGTTTTTTTAACTAAACAATATTTTTTGCATACATTAATATTATTTATTTTGCTTATATTTATTTTAATTTGACAAATAATTCATATACAAAACTTCTACTTTCTAATTCAAAATTTCTAGTTTTTTACAAACATTTTTTTATATACATTTTTATATCAAACTAGCTGACCCGGCAAACTTTGTTCAGCCATATAAATTATTTCTAATGAATATTTTGGTTAATTAAAAAATAACGAATGTATTGTAATTGTGTGGGGATGGGATCTATGACAGAAAGAGAAATGGATCGCCGATAAAAACAATAAAACACCAACCATTCATTTTCTCAATACGAAGTATTTTATTAACGTAACAAACATATACATTGTTTGATTTCTTAAAAGTTAAACGTAAAGTGAAAAAAGTAATATATTTTTTATCCTAAAGTATAAAAATGAAATAAGGAAAATCAATATTCATTTCGATGAGCAATTGAGTGTACGATATTTTTTGTCAGTCCGTCCTTTGCCAACAAAAATAAGCTCGATGGTTTGCCCACGCGAGAACATGCCACGTATAATTGTGCGTATGAAAAAATGGTGTGCCCAAACTAAGCCGCGATCAGACATGGTTTGACCTTGCGACTTATTGATTGTCATTGCAAATGCTAATCTAATGACCAATCGCGTGCCATTGTACAGCCGTGGTGGGTTCAAATTCCGAAGTAAAATAACCGAAGATCCAACTTTCAGTCGCAGAAGGTGTGACATGCCTGGCAAATCCAGTGAGTTCAAAAACTGTGTTGGATAATTTACAGCTTCGTTAGCATCGCAAACTATATGATACCAAGTCACCTGGCAACGACTGCTGTATCTTGAAGTTTAAATCGTCGACGTCCACATTTTTTGCTGCCAAAATGGCTCTTTCTGCCAGCCCACGCATGATTTATGTATTGTGTGCGTACATCGGGAAATATGCTGTCAATGAGAGCATTTTGCGAATCAACGATAGTGCAGAAATTAGTGGGAAATTTTATGCATCCGGCAACTTTTCCATCTCCGATATCTAACAATTGATCCGAAAATGTGTCAGCAGATAGATCTTGTAGCATTTGGACGCGCATGATTATCTTTAGTTGGACTTTTTCAACATTATGCCTCAGTGGCGATGATTTCAAGCAAGCGTTGATCTCATCAGCGTACGTTGAACGTGGAATGACGGGATAGGGACACTCTAATTATCTAACGTTATGAAATATACTTTACGACCTATTCTCATACCTACCAAATAGACATAAAAAATTTCATAAAAATCGGTCGAACCGTTTCGGAGGTGTACGAACACAAACACCGTGACATGAGATTTTTATATATTAGAAAAAGAAAAAAACTGGTCAGGTAGAACCTCACGATATTATATGGCTTGACCTACATAATAAAATGATTGGCAAATCTAGGAAATAATTATTCTTTAAAAATCATGAATTTGCAAAATCACTAGATAACATGTTTTAATAATATTTATTTAAATCAACTCTGAACTGCTTAATTCAGTTAAATAAATTCTTAATACAAATTTTAAGTATTTGACAAGTTTAATCAACCTATCTATTTAAACATTATAATTGTTTATTAAACAGAATTCTAAACAAAAGGCAAATTTCAACATTTTTCTAATTATCAGTTTCCATTTTTTAATAAATAACAATGTGAACCGTCAAAAACAAAATTTTCTAGTGAAAAGTGCATTTTGTAATCAAGCCATAAAGTGGAAAGAACTTTAAATGTGCAGTGCAAACTTATGCTGTCAGTCAGCATAAGTTTTATACGATTTGTTTGATTAATTAATACCTTCTAGCAAAATTTAAGGCAAGCCGATTCATTTTTCCCCAATCAGTACAAAATTAATTTCTTTCCAATGATCAAATGAATCAACTACTTGTGAAATAAGCCAGAAATATATTCTACCAATGCATGTCTCTCCACTTCTTATACATATAAGAAACTAAATAATAATAAAATTGAAATCTGCTATCGCAAATTTCAAGTTATTATGTAAGAACATTATTTTTTTTAAAGTCATGTGGTATCAATGTGACAGAAAAACATCAATTCCCGCATGACTCATATTACCCAATCACAAACATATAGAAAAGTGATGGTTTTTGATCATCCCAAAATCAATTGAATTCTAAAAAATTTTTTTCTCTACGCCAGAATTTTTTTTTTTTTTAAAGAAAAACTAGTTTTAAACATGACTATCCGATAATGCATACGACAATATTTAGAAAAGCTATGTCCCTCCCCCACTCCATCTCAAAATAGTTGAAAATCAAAAAATCTATATATAATTTTCGGTACCTCTTCTCACTGTTTCGCGTTCATTCTCATTTTGTTCACTATGCTTCTTCGGGCTATAATTTTTTACGACTCTGCCCTTTATTGGCCAGACAGCAGAATCGGGTACATGGCGGACATTCGCATCAAGCTGTAACCTTTGGTTGGCCAAAATATAAAATGAAACAACCTTCTTTACTATTTTCTAATAATCCTAAAGACGAAACATTGATGCCTCAAAAACGATAAATGGCCTCTTTACTGCCCATGCATTTTGAGGTTTCAAAAATTCCAAATCAAAACAACATCATGATCTCACATGATAATAAAGATTTGTTAAGTAAATAATTAGATAATCAGTTGAAAACATATAAACAAATTTTGTATCAGTAATTTTATTGATTAATCGATTTAAAAGCAGACAGGACATTACAAATACTTCATTGAATCATAAACATACAAAAATATTAATATAAAGTATCTAAGAAAACAAGGATTGATAAACATAACAAATTGAATTAACATAACAAACAAACATCATAAAAACTCTCAACTATCCGTGCTGTAAAATTAGCAACATAGATCATTTGCACATCAATAAAATACGAGAAATTCTTCTAAAATATTAAATAAGATAAATTTGAATATAAGCACAGTCTTAAATTTTAGAATAATAAAAATACAGGATTTATTTAACACATGTATGATTTTTAAAAAAGTTTTGCAAAATTCATTCTATCATTAAACCAACACTTTGAAGTTGGCTTCATTGCATAGTTATATTCGATTATTGTATTGCTCTCGGAATTTTCTCACAACAACCTGATTAAATCAGGCAGATTATTATATACAAAAAATCTTTAATGTAACTGAATTATTTTTAAAGTAAAATGTTAATACAAGTTAAATTTTTCAAACCTTTACAACAAAAGTTTTCCATTGATATAAAAATATATGAATTCCAGTACTCTAGTTCAGTTTCCCAAATGCATTTAACCGGAAACTATAAATGGTTTAAAAGTTGAAATCTAAATGGCACATGATGCAAGTCTGAAATTCATTTATTTAATTTTGTATGATGCTTTATTAATATTATATGCATGCAGAATAAGTTCAAACACAATTTTGATCTGAAAAACTAGCATATTCAAACTATACCTTCATTAAATCAAACAAACTACTCAACAAATAATTTATAAAAAATATAAATAATGATTTGAAATTTGACTCAGCTCTACAATTAAGTAATTTTTGAAATTTAAATATGATAATATTCACTCAACAAGTACATTATTCTGTACATTGCTACTGAAAGAATTTTAATTCTATGTGAATATAGAGAAATCTTATGCATCTTATAATGGCTGCTTTAGAGATTCAGTTATGAAATTGAATTTTCATTTCAGTACATTATTTTCCTTTTCATAATTATATTATGAAGTCTTTATAAACGGCCGGTATTAAACAAAATGTTCTTTTTTAATAAAATGTAAGAGCAATTCCCACTAATTAAAATATAAATAGAATTTCAGAAAATTAAAACACAATCAATAGTAGTTAAAAGCAATATACATTAAAAAGCATACAATAGTTTACAGCAATGCTTAACATAATTGTACCTACTTTGCATAATTAATATACATAACAATAAAAGAAAACAAAAAGTAATGTACATTATTTTTTTAATACTACACAAATAAAAACCCTTGAGGTATCTTTGACCCCAAATAAAATCACACTCCTAACAGTGACTTCATAAACAAAAATGGCAGTACACATTCCAAAGTAAATAACAACAGTGGAAACAAAGGTTTTCTACAGTGAACACAAGTGTCTGAACAATAAAAATAATTTTAAGTTGACATGTGAATTTGTAAAGAAATAGAACTTATTCAGGAAGTCCATTATTATTTCCACCTTGTCTTTCAGTGATAACATCCTGAATTTTTCTTAATGTGAGATCTTCACATAATCGTTTAGGAGGATTTTCATTATCATTATCATCCTGCAGGAGTCGTTTCACAACCTTTTTGTCTCCAAGCTTCACAAAATTGTTTATTGCTCGTAGATCCTGTTTAAAATGTAATGATTTTTTTTTAAATATCATGCATGATCTTTAAATATAATTAAGACATCAAGCATCTTTACTTTTTTTATGTTACAGTTATGAAAGAAACAACCCTGTTCACTCACAATAAGTAAGAAATCTTGTCTATAATTCTAGAGTAATTTAATTAATTTATCAATTATTATTCTTTTTAAAAAAATTAACAAAGCACAAAATGTTATGAATTAATAATAAAAAAAATATGTCATAATGTAGGAAAAAATGCATTAAATACTTACTTTGATTTCATGAAATACTGACAATGTATAAAATAAATGAATATAAATAATAAAAATATGAGATTTTTATTTTTCAATTGACCATGAAAGTGAGAAGAAATAATATTTAACAGCAGAAACAATACAGATTTTTTTTTCAGTTAACACTGAGAGAAATTTAAAACTGAATTACATGCTTATTACAATCTATATATATTTTTGTCTTTAAAAAAAAAAGCTCTAACTGGAAATATAAGTAGATTCTAACAATTTAATACTTACAATCTTAATAAATCTATTTATTACACAAGTTATACATTAAATTTTATTGAGGGAACTATTTTGAAAAGTATTTATCTAATAAAATTTTAAAAGCTGAAAATGTAGATCAATTTTTTGAAAAAAAATATGTAGCAATCATTAAATGATTAAGTTCATATGTGATAGAGAGTTAGTAATAAACTAAACATTATTTTTTCTGTTCTAATTTACAATTACTTTTTCAACAGATGCAGTTTTCCTGACAGAAGCCTTTATACATCAATTCTGCATGAAATATAATGGATTTATAAATATTTACAGACATTTTCTTCTAATTTCCATACAGTAAGTAAAAACATATATTAATAAAATCAATACTAAAATTAATGTTCAAGCAATCTCAATCGTCATATAAATAAATATAATACTTTTGTAAATATATTGTCTCAATAAAGACAAACTAATGTAGAATAATTACACTTCAGCCATCTTTAATGGATTTTTGATTTTATATATAAAATATATTTATAAATAAAATATAATATATTTTTCATATAAAATTAGCTAATTTTTCCCCCCTATTGCTAATTCTTCTGCTTACAACTGGGATTCTTCTTGTTAGCATATCAGATAATGAAATGATAAATCATTATTTTATAATTTAAAAACTAAATAATACTGACCTTTGCAGGACTTTTATTGAAGCAACAGGAAAGTGGTTTTCCTGGGGAGGGAGGGAACTGTGTATTGGTCAGAGGAGCTACATACAGAGAGTGTTTGTTAGAGACTCTTCTCCAAGGAGATGAAGGATGGGCATTCAATCTTGGCAAAGGTGATAGAGGTGGAGATTCAAGCTAGATGTAACAAAAATTTATTTTTTATAAAAATGCTCCAAAATTATTATGATTTTTCCTATATTATGCCTTTTATAAACAATTCATATTTTAAAAATTCATTAAACATTTGACAAAGCAATTTGTAAAAAAATACAAAAAAAAGTCGGTCTCAAATTATATTTACACTATTTATCCACAGATTTATTTAAATGAAATTTTTTTAAGTGTACAATTAGTAAGTATTCTTTAATAAAAAAATTATTCTCATAAGAAAATCTATTGAAAATATTCAGTAGAGCATTCAAAATATTAATCAATTAATCCATTAAATTTATCCAATTTCACATATTTTAGAATTCATGACTGCATAAACGAATTTTTTTTTTAATTCTAAGAATAGAACTCCTAAGAATAGAATCCATCAATATAGCTTTCAATTATAAGATTACAATTCCCAAACGAAACTATAAAACTGCAACCAAATTAAATAAATACAAAGAATAATATTCGATAGAGCACAATAATATAAGAATGTCAGTGAAATCATGATAATAAGCATGGTACAAAGAAAAATTAAAGGAGAATTATAAAACCATCTTCAAATTCAAATGAAAATGTAGCAAACATAAATTTTGTTATATTTCATATACAAAAGTGATGTAATAACAAAACTGATGATTAAGCAATGAACTCCTTCATTTCAATGGAATTATCAGTCCAATTTAAAACCTTAAGGGGTACATTTTTATAGGTCACTATCTGGAATCTCATAAGTTTTCAATATTCAATACGAATTTTAAAAAATGCATAGAAATAATTATATAAATACTTACACCATTGTTTGTCTGTGAAAATTTGTAAGCAAACTTTTGAAGTTTTGGCACATAAACCTAAAAAAAATAGATTTCATATTTTATTACTACTCTAAAATACTTGAAAAATGAATGCATTTTTTTGGAAGGGCAAAAAAAATAATCTGTGTGAAAAATGGCAAAATAATTCTATAATTTTGCAACTGTTTTTATTATCTCTTGTTAATCATACCTTATTATAAAATTTAATGAGGTCTCCTCTTTCCTCAAATTCGAAATGAGTACCAGTTCCAGTTAATTTGGTGGGAGTGGGAGGCTGACTACTTGGATGAGGTACAGGTAGAGTACTGGATGATCGTATTGTACTCAACTGTTCGGTTCTTTTTGATTCTGGAAATAAACGAATAAGTATATGAAAATTGAAATGAATAATTATAATTCTTTAATCAAAATGAAGTTCTAGGGGAATATCATTAAAACAATGCAAGCGCTAAGGTTGAATAATAAACAATAATTATTCATTCTACAAATGTATTTATTAATATTGTAATCTTTAATTACTAATTCAAATTAATGTAGTTTATATAATTTCTCAAGTCAACAAAAGTAACATTTAGAATCAATATATGCAATTCATCAGAAAGTTATGCAAGATGCTAATAAAAAAAGACTGCAGATTGATTGATGCAAAAAAATTAATGATTAATTTAATTTTCTGCATTCAGAAAACTTTTCATTCCCTACACTGAAAAACCCATTACAGCTCACATTTAAATATTCCTTCATTCCATCATTTCTGCAGCCCACTGTTAAATAGCCAATATTTGTATAATAAGATGACAATATTTTCAGCATGAAATATAGTTCGCCTAAAGGGAGAAAAAGAAATGGTTTACGTCATTTCATGTGACCAATGCAATGCAAAGTGATACCTGGTGTAGATAGTTTTAAATCGAAAACCCATAACCCAGTAAAAATATTTTATCATTTTAAATGCTCATCTGTTACTGTCTGTAAATGATTATATTAACTCACTTTTTTGCAAAATAATACATTTTTTAACATTAAAACAGTACTTGAATTTTTTTATAGCACTTTGAAATGAACAAAGGTTGATAATTTTGTTCACATTTAATGATATATTAAACATTCTTCACACCATTCTTGAAAGCTTTTTTATCACTTGAACTAGCCGTAAAACCAATCAATACACAACATTGAATTTAAATAAAATAACGCAGTAAGAGACAAAAAAAAAAAAAAGCAGTAAGAGAGCAGTAAGAGACAAAAAAAAAAAAAAAACTGAGTGAAAAGTATCTTATGGGCAGAAATCAAGATCAAAGAATAATGAAGAATTCCAGAAATGTGCCCATTCCTTCAAGTTTCACCACTTAGTGAGGTAGAATTGTCAAAAATTAATAGTTTCGAGATATTGAAACGAAGAGGATACAAAATTTTGAGTAAATCATTTTTCTTAAATTCACCATCACTTAAATTTCTTAGATATTTGCATCAATGTTATAATTTTCAATCAATCAGTAACATTTGGTTATATTTTAAAAAAGGTCTTCCAGTTTTTATCAGCATTTCTAAAGGCAAAATTGATCAAGAATGGTATGGTAGATATGTTGCCAGTCATACATTTTATTTGTAAATAAAATATGAATTATATTAAAAATAAAGTCATTTGATTTAATTCATGATTTTTATAAATCTAACTGATAAGATACAGATAATGATAGAGCAATGCTTATATGACTTTCATTAAAACATAAATAGATAAAGAGTTGCATGTTAAAATAATAAGGCCATTTCCTTTTTATAATTTCAGAAGTATCACACTAATACACTTCTACAATAACAAATAGCAAGAAAAACAATGTATACAATTATTACCTTTTTCATCTTTATCTGTATTTTCACTTTTTGAGTTTTCAGACGGAACAGGCGAATTTGAACCAGAACCATCTTTGCTGTTTTCACTACTGCCTGAATTTCTTCGCTTTTTGCCTTTACTGGCTAAAAGTACACTTCGATACACCTGAAGAATTATAAATTGATCACACAGAATATTACAAAAATGACGAGATTAGTGTTAAAAAAATGGCAAATTAATTAAACAAAAAAATTTATTTCATATGTATTATATTGAAGGAAGATGTACATAAATTCTGGCAGGATATAGCAAAATTAACAGGAAAATTATTTTCAAATACACCCAAATAAGTGTAAATAAATCAAAATATTTTTGAAATATGGATCCTTTTACATTTTTTATTTGTATATTTTTTTAGACAGATATTTTCTGTCAAAATATGCAGCTAATTTAAGAAATATCTCTGCATTATTGTGACATTTATAATGAAAAAATAATACTTTTACAATTTATTTATCACTTTTGAGTATAAATATTTCTCATATTTTAAGAAGTCCTTATTTTCCCCTTTTCTGAAATCATTTACAATCTGTAGAAACATATACAAAGCAAACTTTAAAAATTTCCCACAGAGAGTTTGGTTTTTCTATTTTAGCTTCGTATCCCTTTTATCTTAGTTTTATCTTAAGCACAGTTTTTCTAATAATTTGTTTCATGCACAAATGTACACGCAAAATAAAAAATGAAGACATGCTTTTGTACAATAATTAAATTTTTCTACTAATGAATACTTTTAATGAAATTTCAGACAGCTAATTTAGTAAAAATAAAAACTCTTTACAAACTGAAAACACATTAACTCATAATTTCATTTATTATAGATCCTCTGAGTATAAATCTCAAAAACTAAAATTAGTCAATTCTTACGTATAGATTTTCCGGTGTATCAACTCCATACTTACATGACTAGCAGCCTGAGGCTGTAACCTGTAATGCTTCATTATT
Organism: Argiope aurantia; assembly: GCA_026543865.1. Lineage (NCBI taxonomy): Eukaryota > Metazoa > Arthropoda > Arachnida > Araneae > Araneidae > Argiope > Argiope aurantia. The sequence goes on along the minus strand of JAPMOR010014755.1, from coordinate 45,315 downwards.
TCTTGGAAACTTCTATCTTCTTTAGTAACCTAATAAGCATGGAATATTAAATTTTATCAGCTTCCTTTAAAACATTTTACAATAATGCTTAAAATAAGTTATTTTGCAATTAAAAACATTAGATTATAAAGAAGGGTTACTTAGAAACAAATAAGGGGGGGGGGGGGTTCAATAGCAATATATTTTTAATATTATTAAAAATATAGATATTTCAAAAACATAGAGACAAATTTTTTTTATAAATTCCTTTTCCCAACAATTGTGGGTTCTTTTAATCCCTTTGTCTTCTTAAGTTTTATATTTTTAAATGTAGGGGGAAAAAATCCAGCAATAAAAATATTATCTTAATATAAATCAATATTATTGTGACTATGCATGCTAGTTCCACATCACCTAAGTGAGTGAGTGAGTCAAATTCAACCAAATCTTACACACTTATTTCAAATAAGAGAAAGAGTTATCACTTTGCAAAGTTCAAAAATTTATTAAGCCTTCAAACAATTAGAAATAAATCAAATGTTGCCTTTTTTCTATGGTAACTCCTCAGAAAATTGTTCCAGAAAAAATACATATAAATTGTCTTAAATATCAAAATTTTAACATTTGAATACTATAAATTTTCATTTCTGCACAATATTTCTTTCAAATGTCATTATTTTTTTTATAATTTAAATTCATTTAAATTAATATTAATTCTACTACAACTATGTTTATTAAATTTCTGTTTATCTTAATAAATATTTTTTTACTAAGTTTTTATTTATTTTACATTAGTGATTTAACAATGTAAACAATCACTGAAACAGAGATAGGAAAAATACACCTCTTGCAAGCAAATGGAATAATGTCTGATGACAATAGTGGCTTCAGGTTATGAGATTTTTAATCATTTTTATCATTTTTTTCCAAAGAAACTTTGAAGGAAAATATTCTGAAAAAATTTAGACTATTGTAAGTCTACCCCCCCCTCCCCGCCTTTTTAACAATATCAGTTTTATTTTTGTATAATTTATCTTTCAAAAGTTATTAATTCTTAGAAAATTTAACATAAATCATTTTGAAATAAGGAAATATGCTGTGCAACATGTTTTTTGTTTTGTTCCAATGCATATGTTCTGGAAAAAATTTAGTAATTATAATATTTTATATAAAAGTAAATTCGATATCAAAACTTTGCTACTAAATTTACATTAAAAATTTGCTTTTAATCCCAAGCAGCTTCAAGTATATCAGCAACTAGTATTTTGATAAAATTAAATAATGCAATAAGAATCTAAACAGCAATTTAAAATTGACTTCAAGAACTCATCTTAAAGAAGAACACATATTTATCACTAATTAAACATCTAAACATGTTATACATTAGTAATGGATCAAGAATTTTTAACATGACTAACTTCTTTCATACTTTTTTGGCATGCTTGAAATAACATGAAAATCAATCTAAAACTTCAGAATTGAATAAATGGCTATGAAAATCTAAAATCCAGTCTATAAAGCACCAACAAAAATATGAAAATGAAATAGACCACAAAAATTTTCCTGCGACCCTTTTGCAAACCTACTTTAGTTAAACCAAATCTGTAAACTTCAATTAATTTTAGTTATTTCCATTATGAAATGCTATAGTAAATTTAAACATTAAAAAAAAATCTGAAAACTTACTTTGCAAATAACATATACAGAACACATAAGCAGTTGATCTAAATGTCGATCACACATCAGATCAGTGTGTTTCATAATGCAGTACTCAAAGCATGTCCATATTTTACGTCTTAATTCTTCATCTGTTATCATAAGTCTATCACACAATTCTTTGAGTCGTACACCAGCCAAATGATATACCTATTTAAAATACATATAAAAAATTCATCATTTCTAATAGGTGAGAGTGAAAAAATAACATTGATTAAAATTTATTTTAAATGAGAAGAAGAACAACATCTATTATAAATTATTCAGTGAGAGAGGAAACATCAAAAGATTATATTAAATTATTTCTATTTAATAATCCTGTTTAATATTCTGCATTTTTAAATCTTTACCAGAAAAGATTAAATATTGAGCAAATGATTTCTGCTATACCTCCATTTTGAATTTCAAAATAGTTTATTTCAATGTTTAATGATGATCAGTTTAAGTTGCAAAGTCAACAAAATATTGGAAAAAATTCAATTAAAGAAAAATACATATAGAAATTTCAAACAGCAGTCATGTAAGAAACATAAAATGTGCTTTGTACATTTCTATTCTTAAATTGATAAACATTATGATGTTAATTCTATTGATTATCTAGATCCTAATGTTTAATTCTTTTTTTTGCATACAAATTTACTTTTTTCAAACAAAAAAAAATGGAGAAAACAGCCTTTAAGAATTACTTTTATTATCAAGAAAATAATTATCTTCACTCTCAATGGTTCACTACAGGATTCTTAAGAAAAACATTGATGTCTTAAAAATTCAAGATTTTAATTCAAGCAATCAACATTATATATTCAAAATCAATCATTTTAATCTTCTGTGCGAAGGAACCACTTTTTTCCATTCGCTAAGAGTTACAAAACCATAAACTTATATTTATTTACAAATTTTCTTGAAAAAAAAATCTTAAACACAAGATACCATAATTCTAATTACACATTAAATAATAAAAATTTTAAATTTCAAAAGCAATTCACTACTTAAGAGTTTAGAATTAAGATATCAAAGTAATTGGTTGCCTTGAGGATTAAAATATACATTTGAAATTAACTTGAATTGAAAATTACTCAATTTTCCATAATACTATTTTTCATTGAACAATTTAAATAAATGGGGGGGGGGCTGAATTCTCACCTTTCGAAAAAATAAACCCAAGGAGCCAGTCCTTTTAGGTTTAATCATTGTTTCTGATGGTGTTTTTGCTTGAACATTTGATGTAGCATTGACAGGAACTGTGATACTATTACTATTAGCAACAGCAGCTTTCACACAAGTGATTTGTTGATTGCCTTGAGTCAAAGGAGACCTTGTTATTTGAGCTGGTAGATATGTGATACCATTATCACTCTGAACTTCTATAATGATAAAAATTAAATTAAGAAAAAAATTAATGCAAATTAAGAAATGAATAATGATTATCATTTTTAAAAATGGAAGGGGAGAGCAATCTTTTAGTATCTTTAATTAAGATTTGTATATAAAAATGTGAATACCACCACATAAAACAAATCTTTCCAATAAGTTTCAGACATTAAATATTTTATTAAAGCATTTAATCTGCCACCTTTTATAATATATGTATTCATTGTGTTTATAATTATTTTATAAAGATAATAGTCCAGTTAAATAAAATTCATGTAGTATATAAACATAAGTATGAACTTTTTTTTTAATGCAGATTATTTTTAGAGGACCAAACTTTTTAAATATTTTTGAACTCTTTCTAATAATTAGTTATGCCCCAAATTGTAAAAACAGAGAAGTGCAATAAATCTTTCAGAATATTTCTGATCACCCCTAATGCCCCAAATTGCAAAATCAGACGAGTACAACTAGTTTTCAGAATTCTTCTAGTATAAATAATGCATGTTAACTAATAAGTCTGCAGATATCCACATGTTCCTTTTGAAAGAACCTAAATTCCTACATACTGATAACAGATTTCATATACAACAAAAATTTCAAAACTTATTTTAGCTCTTCTTTTATTAGAATGATCTATTCAAATATACCAGTTGAAAACTCAAGTTACTTAAGTTTTCAAATTTTAAATGAATCATAAAAATTCCACAACGAAAACACACATAAAACACATCACGGGACACGCACAGCACACATATTAATAATGACACCCTACTTACGTTGTAATATAATAGTCACATTACGCCCAGGACTCATAATTGGATTAGTGTTAATAATTGTTGTCTCGCCACCAGAAATATTATTCACAACTGTCTGGCTGGTAGTCAGCGTTACCTGTCCAGTACCAGAAGCAGATGTTGTTGCAAACAGCCTTCTTCTTGCACTTGACATTGCCGCTGGTGCAGGCGATTGGAAACGTTCACTTAGTCCAACAGGCGATTGTGGATCTTCGGAAAATAAAATTGCCCATCAACTATTAACTTTGACCAAGACTTAATTTTTAAGTAACAACTGTTTTGCTTTTGGCTTTCAAGAAACATAAACCAATTTTATCATCATTAAAAAGAGTGGGCAAACAGGACTGTTTGGAATAGAAAGCAATTTCTGTTCCAAAATTGTAGGTCCAAATTAATAATGAATTTTACCCCCAGTTTTTACAAAGATTCAATATGCAGTCATAAAATTGATTTATTTTTCAGTATTAATTGCAAATATGTTCTACTATTACATAATTATCAAATAATTGTTTTTAACAAGAGTCAATAGTGTTATATCAGATATAGCAAGGAATTAACTGTAAAACTCTTTATAGCATAATAGTTTTTAATTTAAATTTTAAGCAATTTTCATCACAAAAATTGCTTTTTTTCAGTTTTATAATGAAATTATTTAAAAAAATGCATATAATATGAAACACAAAATTAAAAATTCTTTATATGATCAAAAAAATTTCAAAAATGCAATTATTTGCATTTTTTTTATTTCCTTCAAAAAGTTTCTTTTTAAATTAAAGAAAATAGTTATTATTCTGAATACAACTGGAGCATCATATATAAAATAAGAGTAGTTCATACAATATTGTTTATTTTAACCTTTGAATTCAATGTGTTTCCTCTCCTTTAAAAATTATTCAGTATAAGGTTCAATCCTTGAAAGCTAAATAAATTATTTTATTTCATTTGTATATATATCATCTATATAGCAATAAACATCTTGACATGTTATTGGAAACCTGCCTTTCTTAAAATAAGAATAAAATTTTGTCATTATTAAATTCAATCATATTTTAAGGTCTAAAGCCATTTAACGAAAAATCATGCCAATCATAATCTACTATACAATCTGATTAATCTAATCTATCAATTTTAGACTTCTTGAGTATATAATTATTACATCACAGTTAACAAAAGATACCAGAAAATTCAATAACACTATATAATATTTTAAGTAAAAGTTTTTTAAAAAACTATTTATTCATTTAAAGCTTTTTTTTTAACTCACAGACAAATATAGAAATTATTCATGAAATAACCCTGTTGCTGAGATCAAGGATCATAAGAAAAGTATTAACAAAAAAAAAAAATCCCCCCACAAATTTTATTGGCACCAAATATAAATAATGCGATACGGTCTAAAAAATAATAAATTTATTTAAAAATTCAATAAACACATACATCAAGTTTAATGAAATCTAAACAAAAATTGAAAAATAAATGGGCAGAAAATATTATAAAGCACGCAGCAATGGAAAATATTTTTTTTTAATTTGATTTGTACATCCAATATTAAATTCTATCTTAAAGTAATAAGTAAAATGACAAGAAATTAAAGTCAATACTTGTATGACGAAATTCAGTTTATATAATAAAAGTTTATAATTAGAAGTTAAACTATAGATCATAAAAGTTAAAAGTTTTGTGTTAATCAAACACAAAATTCACAGCAAATAATAAATATCATTAAATAATGCTAATCATTATAAAAAATCATTTCAATTTTAAACAAGTTTTCAGAAGAAAAAAAATTAAGATAAATGTACATAGCAATATATCAATACTAATTGGCTTCAGCAACTAACTGTTCACCTACCAAATTAATAGTACTCATACTATCATGTCAACCAACTTTACTTAACTACATCTTAATACACCAAACAAAAGTATAATTTCAAATAATACTTGTGCAATACACATAGAGCAATTTGATTGGTTAGTTATGCTTGTAAAATAGAAAACTAATTGGCAGATAAAATTGATAAAATAGATTTAATTGTTGGGACTAGGAATTCTGCCCTAGTAATAATTTTACAATTATTTTATTTGTCAATATATTTTAAACTGGAGACACTAAAACAGAGACAATCATTAATGATGCACCAAGATGACAAGAGCTTTCACATGAAATAAAAACTTTCAAAATTAGTACAGTAATTACTGTTGGTTCTTTGGTCTCATTCAATTATCTCTACTAATAAGAAAGATAAACATGTGCATATTGGATTCTAAAGGTCAGACTGTTTTACCTACACCTACCATATTTGGCTCATATATTCATGGAGGGGGGGGGGAATGTGCACATGAAAGCAATTCAATTAAAATTATAATTAATCAAAAATTAAAACTACATTTTGGCACTTTACCAAGATAACTTTCAAAAATAACATTACGCAAAAAATAAATTCTATAACATTAAAAAAAAAGCACTTTGGATTATGACAATTTAATAGCCAAAAAAAAAATCTGCCTTTTGGCAATCGTTTGCCAAAGGAATTATCTTTGCCTGTTTTATTGCCTGATTTCTAACAATATATTACATTGTTGACTTGAAAATCAAACCATTTTCATTGTTCATATTTAATAACATAGCTTTCTTTCATCATGGAATGCTAAATAAGAATCTTGCAAAATATTTGTCTTGTAAAGTTACAATATTATGAAATTTAGAATATAGATAAATTGCTTAATATCAGTAGACTAATATCCATACAGTCATATGACTAGTATCCATAAAAAAGTTCATATAAGCATTGAACACACCTATGTAAAACAATTAAAATAAGACAGCTTTAACATCTGACAGTTTGATGGAAACATGGACATAAAATGAAATTAAATGCAATATCTCCAGTAAACCAGGAATTTTGAATATATAGATGTTATTTTCAAGAAAACAAGAAGAAATACTAAAAAAAAAAAAAAAAAAACCCTTATAAAAATGAATTATCTTAGCAATGTATTTTATTTATGGTGTAAAAATTAAAAAAAGAGCAGCACACTGCATTTATAACTAAATATCTGTAAATGATCATAAAAAATTTTGTTATGGGAAGCATATGGTAAATTTTATATTTTACTGCTTTTGACCTAAATTGAAAAGAAATTAAAAATGTAGGAATTTTTTTTTCCTTTAAATCTAGAAAATATCACAGAAATTATAAATTAAAAAAATAATACAATTCAAAAAGAAAACGAATAGCAATACAGAAAAAAAAGTTGAAAGAAAAACCAAACAAGGAACTAGAAAAAGCACCCTTTTTGCTGAATGCATATAGCTCCTTTACAAATGAAATACAATCATTCAATAATGATAAGTACAAATTTCTGAAATGAACAGTATGCAAATATTATTCTAGAGCAAGATCCATTGTTTCCCTTGGATAAACTTCAGAGAAATAAGTTGCACAAACCATTTTAAGCCATATTAATTGCCAAATATCACGAAATATCATTCTTGTATCGTACAAGAGGGTTCTGCATAATTTTAATTGGCAACTCAATCGATACAAATAAAAGTACAATGTTCATTTTTCCGTTCCCAATAAGAATAAAAAATTAAAGAAATTTTTTTAAATTTTGTTCACAAATATTTATGAAGCATAAAGTAAGTTTTAGTGAAGATGCCATGACAATTAATATCCAGGTTAATTTCTTATAAAATAAATTTCTCTTAAGTCACTATTTCATCCAACAACTCAAATTTAAGACCTAGTTGAATGTAATATTCCAACTAGTAGCATTTCATTTTATATGCCAATATCATGATATATAATAATTTTGTGACAACTGTATGAAATTAAAAATTTTATAAGAGCAGTGAATAAGGAAACTTTATGTATATGAAAAGTATAAATACTCATTATCAAAAATACACTTGATTTCTCACCAAAGCATTTCTTTACAAATTTCACATTCAAGAACTTCTCTGAATATAATTTCAAAACAAAAAGAAGATTACAAGTTTGTTAACAAATTAAGAAATTATGACTATTCTTAATGAAATAATAGACTTGCAACTTTATTTACAAGTAGCCTATTTCTAAATAACACAATTAAACAAAGTTACTATTTATAGGTAAAAATTAGATAAAATTAGGTAAAAGCTATGATTAAAACTTGGTAAAAAAAATAAAATCAAAAGCAATACAGAAAATATTTAATAAAGAAATGTGATTTAAGGGTTATAAAAGAAAAAGAGCAAAGATATATTTCCAGTTTTCAATATTCATTAATTATATAAATAGTAAAACTATCTGAAAATATAGAAAATTAAGATATCGCAAAACTTACTTTTTCGTTCACTAGTTACTCTTCGAACCGCAGGATGAGCCAAAGGTGACGAAACTAATTGTGAGGAATGATGCATACTTGAATTTGGTGGACGTGGTAAGGACACCTGAGGTAGGAAGAAAGAGGATTTTAGAAATGAGGACAATATTAATTTATCCAAAAAAATTTATGCAAAAATAAAAAGATAAAGTACTGATAAAATTACTCACATCTTCACAAGATGGTACACCCAAACCTGATGCTTCAATAGCAGCCCATAAAGGAGATTCCGATTTCCAAGCCATACTTTCTAAAATTTGTTCTTCAATCTATAAGTGGCCAAATGAAAATTGTTATTATCTTTAATATATAAAAGTAAAAGATTTTAATAGGAATTGATTAGTATTTTGTTATATTTTTTATTCTATGAAAATTCAACAGAAAATTAGAATTTATTAATAAAATAAACAGATGTATGTAAAATAAGAAACCTTAGTCATATAATTTAAAAATAAAATAGTTGGCAATAGCAACTTTAATAAGTAGAATTAAAAATTATATATTTATCAGGAATCTTATGATACAGTTAAGCACTGGTTTCAATAAAACTGAATAGCATATCTAACAATTATAATAACCATACTAGACTTGCATAACTTATTTTTATTAAACAACTAAATATTTGTTGTTAATTCACATGATTTTTTTTTTTTTTTGCTATACATAAAGAATTAAAATAAAACAAGTCCAAAATATTTTCTATAATTAGGGGAGGGAGAGAAGCACACTTTTTGCAAAAACAGAAAATGTATCTTCAGAATGCAAAAATGCAATGCAGTACATTTGTTGTACAGTTCCTTAAATTAAACAAAGCGTAATAGAAGTGTTTTCTTTTAAATAATAAAGGCTGCAATAGACATAGTCATAATTATCAAAAAGACTTATCCCATAATCATCTTCTTTCTCAATTAAAATAGCTCTTTGTTGCTGAAAATAAATCTTTAAAATATAAAACTAAGTGAAACTAAATGATAGGTGCATTTAAAAAAATGACTTGCATGATTTAAATGCTTTACAACATCACGGGATAACCCATCTTCAGCACGGATAAGTAGTTCTATCACTTTGTAAAAATAATACGGCTGAAGATTAAATATTTGCAGAACCCATGGGAAGGACCTGGAAAACAGAATAAAAGAATCTTTTAAGTTAATAATAATTACAAACTTTGAACTTAGGATATAAATGCTAGCTGTAATAAAAAAGGAGCAAGAAAAATATGACCTTACCTCTGAGAATTATAAGAGAATATCACAATCTCTAAACAACAAGCAAATAAGGAACTGTGGAAAGCATCAAGATCCAACATAGCCTAATGGTAAACAAAAAGCATCCATGTTAAATCAAAACAATTTAACTGAATAAAAATAATCTTAAATATATATAGCCTTTTTCATAGAAACATATAATAGAAAAACTAATTAAATAAAAGTAAGACTTACTGAGAAATCTGTCTTCGGTGGTAAACGTTTTTGTTCCAAAACCATTATGTCTTCCAGTGCTTTATAATATAAATTCTCCCCCAGGGCTAGTCTTTTCTTAGCAAACTCTGTGTGTGATCCTATATGATCATCAGATGGCTAAAAAATATTTAAAAATTATATTTAGAACCCTTGTGAAAAAAAATGATGATGATATTATAAAATAATTAAAATATTACAATTTACCATTGCATAGCAGGTACAAAAGGTTTCACCCATTTCTTTTATTCGATTGATTATTTTTTCTTCTGGATTCGTGCTGCATTCTCTGGAAGGGCATAAATATTTAAGGTATATAAAATGTATACCATAAAAAAAGAAAGCAAAAAATACAGAGTAACTACACAAACCAGAAAACCAAATTAAATTACTTTTTGAAATTAGATATCCATAGTTAATATCAATCATTTGTGAAATAGTAAATTTCAAAATTAATTAAAATGATAGCAAAGAACAGCCATCTGTTTATAGGTATATAAAGTTAATGGAATATATTTAGTAAACCATATAATACTTCTTTAAAATTTTACATATCGCATTTCAAAATTTAATTTAGATATAGGAATGATATATAAATATATTCAAACATATGATAATTTTTCAAGATAGTGTTTCAAAAATATAAACAAACTGTGTCATCTGGTTAAAAATATTAACATAATTTACATCAGCATTTTTATTTTTTAAAAAGTACACATCTATATTTGAAAAGTATAAACTCATATTTTTAAAAAAACTTACTTAAAAATAGATCGAAGCACTTCACTTGGTTTGGGTTCTCTTCCAAGCAACAACTTTTGTAAACGACTAACTCCCTGAGTTGCAGTACTAACTGGGGTTATATATGCAGCATCTTTGTCTTTCAGATATTTTCTACCAGTCAGGGGAGTTGAAGGCAACAGTGATCTAGTCTGAATTAGATATTTTTAATAAGCTATTTTTATAAGTATATTTTTATATGAAAATAAGCAATTAATCCACTAAGAAATAAATTTAAAAAGTATCATATTGATGAATATATAAAAATATATCTAATATTTTGGAAGCCCGGTGGCATAGTGGGAGCACTCCCAACGCATAGTTCCAAGGTTCGATCCTCAGGCTGGACAAGGTCGACTCAGCCTTTCATCCCTTCACTGGGTCGATAAACTGAGGACCAAGCAAGCTTGGGAACTAAACACTAGGGTTCCGCTTTAGGCTGCCTACCTAACAGAGACATATGCCTTGCACTACAGGGCCCTCAGTCAAGAAAGCAGGTATGGGTACTATAGACCTTGGCCTACATGGGCTGTTGTGCCACTGAGAAGTTTTTTTTTAAAAGTTATGTCTAATATTTTAATTATTGGAGACTTTCAAACATTTTGGCTTCCCTTTCTTCAGATATATTTACTATTTACCACCATATTTTCAATTTTTTATAAGCATTTTATAAAAGATTGAAAAGCAAACTGTATAATTTCAGGATTTTTTTTTTAATCCAATGACTTAATGCAGAAAATTTTTTCAAAATTAATGAATTTTTTATTAGTTTGATAATTTTTTGAACAAATTCATCTTTTATATAATTCTGTTTAAAAAAAGTTACTTTAAAAAATTCTTAGTTTATTTCCTAAAATATACATATATTTTTTAAAAAATAATTTACAAATATTTTTAAAAAAATAATATTCTTTAAAGTTTTTAATAGTATTTAAAAACAAATAGCATGCGAAAATTGTATTAATTTTAAAAATAACTGAAACAGAGTAAAAGGAAAGATAAAAATATTTTAATATCCAATGGATAATAAGGAGAACTGACAACTATGTAATGATTATTTTTCTTTCCATGTATTTCAGGTTTTTAAAAAAAGTGAAATAAATTCACTACTATTTTGCTTTAACACCTTTTCTCAAGAGTTGATGACAAGGGATGTTTATCTCTTTTGAGCTCTTCAACAATAAGCCATTTTTTATATCTATCTACTACATCATAAGAATACTCTATATAGTTCTAATGTAAGATATGGATACAAAAAAATAGGGGAAAGAAATGTCAGATAGAAGACTTTTGTAATACTAACTTCTTGCATGTATTGCTGTAGATTCCCTCTCACTTCTTTCATTCTCTCAGCAAATTCTGACATTCCTGGATGATAACCTTTGGCAGGAGTTCCAATTTCTTCACTAGCATTCTCACCCAAAAATATTCTTTCATCAAAATCACCGACATTTAGAACATGTTCTTCGTACTCCTTATTTATAGCTTTACTGAAATACAAAAATAAATAAATAACTAAAAATAAAATATATTATCTATCTTTACTATTTCAAATAACACATTAATATTATACAAAATAATTAAAGTAAATGTACCTAACACAAACAGTAATTTTTAAAATATATACAGTCAATTGAATTTAAGAAAGTATATAAAAATTATTAATAATGTCATATCAATTGTAGAGATCTATTTCAGGAAAAGTTATAAGTTTAAAATCAAAATACTTACTATATCCTTTTGAGAATTTACAAGAAATGTTATCAAAATATTTGTTTCCAAACAACTATCACAGGAAAAAACTAGAAAAAACAGTATAAAAGAACTATTTGGTTGGTTAGTTTTTTTAATCAATGAATGAAAAAATAATTCAGTTCTTCTAGGAATACTTAAAAAAAAAAGTCTTACAACAAAGTTAAAATATTCAATGGCAACTGAATAACTTTTGCAAATAAATGTGTATTGATTTTTAAAATTTAGCAGCACATAAATTTTAAATAATTTTATTTTTTTATAAATAATAAAACATATAAGAAAGGGAAGTAAATAATAATAAAATTCTCCGTGAAATAATTTGTCAAATTCTATGTATGTTGCTCCAAAGTGAAAAATTAAAATAAATTATGATATAAGCAAACTAATTTAGAAGCATTACTGGACATATTTACTAAAAAGTCAAGTAATAAATTATGCTGAGAAGGAAACAACAAGAGTTAATAAACTGTCTTTGAATACTGCTAGGTATAGCATATATGAAATGGACAAATATATGGAATATATATATATATATAATTTTCAGAGATTGTGTATGAAATTTAAGAAAAGCTGTTTGATAACATTTCTTGTAAATTTAGGAATTAAGTTCTAATATATAAAAATTTCCAATTTTTTATTGTATTTATAAGAAAATCATAAGCACAACTGAATAAGGTAGAATGTTTTACCTATTTAACTCAAAATTTTGAGTGTCCAATAAACTTGTCAAAGATTCTAATTTTCCTTTCAGGATCTGTAAAACAAACACATAAATTACCAGATGAAAATTCCAAGCAAAATTAAATTCTTAAGAAATATTTTCTGTATAGTAAGTACTGAAAATTGCGTTTCTTAAAATTAAAGGAAAATTCCTTTCCACAAAACCTCTACTCAACTCCTCTCTTCACATGCTTCTAAAGAATTATTAATAAAGAATTCTTAAGAAAAAAGGATGAAAAGTATTAACTTTTTAAGACATTAAATCATGAAGATTTTAAACAATCTCAAAATCTTCTCTCTCTCCCCCTTTTGCAATAATTCTTTTAAGTAAAAACAGAAAATTTTAAATGAAACTATTATATTTATATTAAGATCAAAAAAGCACACTTCATTTTTGAATTCTAAAAAAAATATTAAAAAAATGAATAGCAGTTTAAGAAATAATTGCACCTGACATGTTAAAAATAATCAATGAAAAATTACTAACATTTAATTTAGTTTTTATTTTGATCAATACATACTTTCTTTTCCATAAGCTTTTTTATATAAGGCTTCCACCAATGCTCTTTAATTCCTTTTGCTTCAACAGCAATACCTTGGTGTTTATTGCACAATAAATCAATAATGCAAGGAGGTTCAAAAGGTATTATGAAATTCTTAGTATCAAATTCAGGTGGTAGACCTGTAAGCAAATTAAAAACAAAATAACAATTGTGCTCCAAAACAATATAAATTATAATATAAAAAAAGACAAGATTTTTTTTTTAATTTGTAATATTTTTTTGCTGCTGCTACCTTTGAATTAAGATTAGAAGTGCATAATTCATTTTAGAGCTCTAAAAAAAAATATTAAAGAACCGAATAGCAGTAGAAAACATGTTTTTCAATACATCAATTGACAATTATACCTTTTACTTGTTTGTATTACAATTAATCCATACTTTTAATTAAAAAATAATTTCAACTAATCAACTGTATAAAAAGAGATGGTGAAAAGAGCATATTACCTACAAAGTCTGGATTTAAAATATCTTTTCTATCAGCAAGTAAGGCATTACAGTACATCAAATCAACACAGCATAGTAGTAAATGGAAAGAATTTACTAAATCTTCAGATATTGCAGGAAAGTGTCCTAAAAAAGTAATTAACTTATAAATTTCAGCTTTGGCAAAAATTGCAACCGTCACTTGCATTTAACTTGTACTAGAAAATATAATAGTATACCTTTTACTCTAATAAACAGAGTCCAACAGAATGCAAACACTTCTGAAGATGTACAAGGAATTCTTCTACAAATAAATTAAAAACATCAATACTGAAATTTTTTTTCAATAAACAGACACTTTAAAAAGTCTTCATTCTAAAAATAAGATATTTAAATAAAATATTTTTAAAGGTATACCTTTGTTTTCTACTTCGTGCTGGACGAGGAGGATCTTTAAATGGATCTTTGAAGATATCACAGAAAATTGGTTCAAACTTTTTAAATATTACAGTAGAAACATTAAAACTTCTTTCTAATCTGTCAACTTTATCTCGCATTTCTTTGGGGAGATTGGCCATATCGGCCCATTTTTTCATTTTACTAAAAAATTGAACAAGGCTAGAAGGAAAACATGAACATAAGTAACTTATTTTGGAATTAATCTTTGCTTAATTAATTAAATATATTTAAGATTCATTCAATGCATCAGGCTACATAATAAATAGTAATGATAAACAACTATCAATTATTAATAATTAAAATGTTGTAAAAATAACTACTGGCAGGACAGTTTATCCTTAGTTATAATATTATACAAAGCATCTAATTTTCTTGATCTTCCTTATCAATTTATATATCTGAATACCAATAATGTATTGTTTAAACTTAATTTTATTAATCTACAAAAAATATGTAAATAAACCACTTAAATAGCATCATATCCAATAAAAATGTTTAATTCATATTATAATAATTTACTGAAACATTTTTAGAAGCTTATTTGAAATAATAAAATTTAAGCTAAAAGTACAATAGAAATATGTTAGTTTTATAAAACATCTTTTACCTTCATAACATTAATAAAAAATGACAAAACAACACAGACATTTACAATAATATCCATTTTATTTGCACTTAATGGGAATTTACATCTTATTGCTTAAAATTTGAAATTTTAAAGGAATAATGCTAATCTAAATATTGCTACAATATTTTTAATTCAAATGAACTTATAATTTTAAAGTGATTAATGAACTCATAAATATGTTTTCAAATATAATTATTAATCAGTATTAACTTCAAATAACATTTTTTTCCCCTACCTAAATTTACAAGATCTCAATAATCTTGTTAGAGAAACATAATTGCCTTCAACAACACTTCCTTTAACAGTTGGGACAGCTATAGTTCGACAGGCAACATATAAGGCACAAGCCAGCCAATGTAAGGCATCACCCTAAAAAGAAAATTAATTCTTTTTAAGCATCAAAAAATAATTTATTGTGTCTTTTAATATCAATAATACGAGGGTTTTTTTTATTAAATTTCATGAATGAATCATTTACAAGACAGGATATTATGAATAGAATAGTACTGAAATTGATATAAAAGGCTCACTACTTAAAAATAATAAAGTGTAAGGAAAATTTATTTAACTGCATACAACGACTGTATGATTAAAAAAAAAAGTCAAAATCAATTTAAATACATTTTTAAAAAAATCATGAACCAAAAAAATAATTTTGCCAACATAAAAAACTGAAAGAAAAAAAAACATAATGAAAATATAACTTATTTCAGATCCAATAATAAAATTAATCTTAAAAGTTAGTCAATTTCAAAAAACAACAAATAAAAGGCGGAAAAAAATAAACATACATCAACAACTATTTTTTGCACTTCATTTAGTAGCGACTCACGATAACAAGTTTAAGATAACATACTATTAATTTACGGCTTTATGACCTACAATCATCCCTAATAAAAAACGGATCAAGTTATTTTTGGCAATAAAAGTTGACATAGTCAAATCTTCAGCAATATCTTTTATTCCGAACAATGTATTAATTGAATAAAAAAAATTGAAGTTATACAAAATATAAAATAAATGGGCGCTCCAAATGCGGCTTTTCCAATTAAAAACAGGGAAAAAACATGACAAACAATCATAACTGACAAAGAAAAATGCAATTTAAGATCTAAAAAACGCAAAATCATTTTTTAAAAATATTTTTCATAAAAAGTAATAAATATTTACCTCTAAAGTGTAAGTGCTGCTAATCTTCAAAAATGATTGCCACGCTTCATCAGTGGCGTTTCCATCCATGTTAAGATCTGCACATAATTCCTGAAATTTTTCTCGTATTTCTTGCTCGTTAGGAGTAGTTGCACCCATTTTTTCCACATAAACAAAAAGGTGTTCAAGGAATGTAAATAAAAAAGTACTTAGCTCTCATGAGTCGGAGGTATAGTATTGGCGGGAAAAATTTATTTATCAGCTGTGATGACCAATAGATGTCTCATTGCGCGTCGAAGTTTTACTACTTAGAAAATAATAAACATTGTTTAACTTATGCTTCCTTAGAAAACTAACAAAATATTCAAAAATTTTGTAATTTATTGCATATTAACACATAAATTTGATCCAAATAAGTTTAAAATTCTACAATTTTTTATAGTACTATTTACACTTCAAAGCACAACTCCGCCGATTTCGCTACGGAGCGCGGGAACTTACTTTCTGAATTGAATGGTTGCCATTCGTCAAAATTAAATTAAAAAGTAATAAAATTTCTCTCTCGGTAAAAGTTTTGTTTTCGTCTTGTCATGTCAAAAAATTTATTGTAGAATGTTAAGTATCGGAATAATTAATTCTATATCCTTACATACCCATCAATGCAAGCACAAGTACTATAGGTTTACGCACATGTAAGGAAAGTTTATTTTTCTAAAATATTAGCATCAAATAATGAACATAAAAGAGTTTTTGACTATGAACCTTTTTTTTTTTTAATTTCACCTCAAACTTGCTGGATTAAGGCATACATGATTGCAGAATTGAGATCGAATAAGAGGTTGCTTTCACTGCATGTACTTGTGAGCAAATATTATTCGAAAACTGGTGAGCTTTAGCAACAAACTGCTCACTTCGGTCTTGCTGGCTCTTACTGACTTTCCTAATTTTTCTCCAAGTGGAACATAAATGTGGACCAGTATCTCATGAAACCCCTCCAAGAATGTACCCCTTCTCCATGCAATAGCTAAATTAGATAGAAGCTTCAGGTATATAGTTCAGGAATCCTCTTTCTGCGTCAGTTTTACTGATAAATAGGTTTTATTTCCCCTTTATCGGCTAATTATTAGCTAGTTGAAATAAGATTAATCAGCAATAAGTTGTTTTAGTTGACAAATGCAAGCTAACTCCGGGGTTGAAATACTTCTGTAATAAAAAGATATCTGTTCATATTTGCTCAATTTTATCTCTTTTGTTATCTAATTATTCACCATAAGTACTGTTTGCTGCAAGGGAGATAAAATTCAAAGAAATAGATCAGATATTGCTATCGCCATGTTTGCAGAATTATCTTTGGAGGAAAATTACAAGAATTCAGAAAAAATAGCTAGTTATTAACATAATTAAAAAGTTCATTTTTAATCATTTTTCCATTACCACTTTTTTTTGCAAAAAAATTGCAATAAAATCATCAAATTTTTATATTCCATTATAAAATACGAGGAACTGAAACAAAACATAATATTTAGGTCTTAAGTTGAATTTTTAATACTTTACAGGTATAAAAGTATTTAGTTTAATCATCAATTTACTGTCCCAAGTAATCTCGGGAAAATGAAAAAAGTTAAATATTGATCTTTGGATGGTAGTTTTTGAAACAAAAGACAACACAAAGTGATACCTGACATTCAGTACACTGGTATCTAATCTCTTTTCCAATTGGCTTTCCTCTAGAATCTCTTTAATGGAAGAATGGGACACACTGTTTTATTGGATTTGATTTTTCTCTCAATAGCCGGAATAACATCTGGAAAATGCCTTGATGTTAGCCTGAGTGGGAAAGGACTAGTGCTGTGTTTTCCTGATGTAGCAGAAAACTCGTCACAATGGTTTGCTACAATTAGTTTCTCAACAAGTCTTTTTTTCAGGCCGATGTAAAAACGTAATTAAAACAAATTAAACGGACGCTACTATACACCCAGGTTTTCTCGGGATAATAATTGATTGCAGTATATAGGAAATCTGAGAAAACTAGGGATAATTAAGGTAACTGTTAAATTTACTCATAGACTTCTTTTACTTATTCTTGTTATAAAAATTTACTACATATATTAAAATGCGTTCTGTCTCCATGCAATTAAATTGAAATAAAAATAGACTGGATCAATCTATGAAACACAATGTGCTCTCTTTCATCTAAATTCTCGTCAGTTTCATCAGAAAATGATGACCGTGGCTATCCGAGCAGCACCATTATTTGTAGAATATTTTAAGACTTAATAAACAATATTGTCATCACAGAGGAATAAAAAAAATGTTGTATCAATACTATTTTGTATATTTATTTATATTCAAGAAAAGACCAAGAATTTTTAATTTTTTATTATTGTAAAATTCTGATAGAAGAATACAAGTTCGTTCATTTTATTTGAGATTTTATTTCAACAAATTCTCTCATGCAAATGGTCAATAATAATCTTAATATTATATAATAAAGCACAGCATTCTGTAAATAGCATTGAAAAAGTTAAATTCAACTGCGTTGGACTATATTGCGGAAACTGTATCATAAGAAAGTAATTGATACAAACACTTTCCACTGAAAAGTTTGTTTAATGAAATCTCAGAAAAAATACAAATTTAAATAATATCATGAGTTTTGTGACTTTTATATATGAAGAAAGATACATGGTGACACTATAAATCTATAAAATATGACAAAATATTTATTAAAGCTACGCTTTTTGCATCACGCCTTTAAATCATGATCTAATTATTTGAATTATTGGAAATCCTTTAATCTGACTTTTTTCCTTCGAAAGATTCCTTAAAATAATGAAACCATAATTTTAAATACCCTTCAGTTATTATAGAGAAATGAAACTGAAAAATAATTTTCTTTCCATATATACTTTCCATACTTCTGAATTAATTAATTTTTTTACATTTTGTGAAATATTCAATAGTATAAATTTGTCTCTTAAGTTCGTATTTTATATTCTTTTCTTTTTTTAATTGCTTAGCTTTAAAAAAATTCTTTTTTTAAATATTGAAAATTGGGTCATAATTTTCTTAAATCACAAAGCAAGCGCATTTGAATCTTCCTCAAAATCAGTTTTCTAATTTCATTATTTAAGATCGCAGCTATGTGAGGATAATAATGTTATCATAATCGAAAATTTTCGCTTCAATAAAAATCCTAGCACAAATCATACAGCATAATTTAGCTGGAACTTTTAAGACAGTATACACGATTGTATCGTTCTAGATATATTCAAAGTCATCAATAAAATTCGGTCTAATGGTTCCTAATTATGTCATGAAAGGCTGCTTTTTCCTGTGTGTCAATGACATTTGTAACACTGCCAAACTATTTGCTGATTATACGACAGTTAGTATTGAACTTCTCAATCCACATTCAGTCATGAAAAATTGTAAAATTAAGCTGTAAGTGTGTGTGTGTTTTCAACTGAAGTGAAAAAAAAAGTAACCCTTAATGAATGAGCATATGCCAAAAATGTGGCGCTTATGCCTTTTGATCATGTCCAAAAAGTTTGCCATTTCTTGCCCAGGTGACTTTATGCAGTTATGTGTGATTTCAAATTAGCCTCATATCAGTTCGAGTTTTGTCTTTTAAAGCGAAGAATCATTTTTCATAACCATTTGATCTATTATAAGCTCAACAATACCTTATAATTTTCCTATTTATGTATCAGTATTACCCAATAAATTAAACAACAAAAGCTTAAAATCAACAAATAATAATGCTAAATAATGGATAATATGTCAGACGAAAGATATTATTAACCGAGTAAAAGAATTCATCAATCTTGGACCATATAAAAATTGCTTCAGTGATTCATTTAGGGAAGAAAAAGAAAGAAAGAAAAGAAAATGCAAGACATTTACGGGGAATTTCAGTAAAAATTTCCTGGGTTTTTTTCCCCCTAAATCTGTATGATATTTAGGTTTGTGGAATATCTGACCAAGTCTAAGTATTACGAATTTTTCTTTTTTTTATGTTTCTTAAAAAATTATTTAAAATTTTACTATTTTTAAATAAATTTTTGATTTGTTGAAACTGAATACACCGTAAATCTTAGAACAGAAACATGATTGCAAAGCACCCTTTATATGGAGTTGTCTCTTTGTATTCTTTTTTGTTTTGTAATAAAATATTAAAAAAACCCTTTCACAAATCCTAAGGATTTATTATTCAAAATTTATCTTTATAACTATATTCTTTTCTTACTTTTTTAACGGGTGTCATCAGTTTTTAAAAACTTCTCTTTTTTTTCATAAAAAGAAGAAGAAAGAAAAAGAAGAAAGAAACAGTTAGAAGTTGTTATTTTATGGGAATGTCATTATTTCTCAACTTTTGAAACTTTACAGCTCCGGTTTTATTGTTTCATCTTTTACAAGAAGGAAAAATTAAAAGAATAATAAACGAGATATATCAGAAGAGTGAAGAGATATAAACAAAGGAACAAAAAAACAGCTAACGAAACAATAAACTTTTGTTAAGTCCTTTAGAAACGAAACGCATATTACACTGGTGTGCAAAACTTAAGCAACAGGTATGTTTTTTGCCATAACTTCACGAGAAATCATCTGAGAGACATGAAATTCAGAAATGAGATACAGCATTTTGTTCCGAAAGAATGACGAAAGCATAGTTGCGTAGAAAGGAATACATTGCATACAGTATGGAATCAAACAAAAAAAGGCTTTATTGAATTCATAGTATCCTTACACATGATTGTCTGTCCAAGAAGAAGAACAGCAAGCAGATGTTCCTTAGTATGGGATATGCCCTCCCCTTACTGCAATGGTTGCTTCGCACCGTCTCCCCATACTCAGCACCAGATTTTCCGACAGTTCTTGAGGTAAGAGTGCCCATTCCTCAACCAGCATCTGTTTAAGTTGTCGGGTGTTCCCAGGAGGATGTAATCGTGCCGCAAGGCGTCTCCCCAAAGCATCCCACACATGTTCTATCGGATTTAAATCAGGGAAGCACGCCGGCCAATCCATTCGAGTGATATCTTCACTTTCCAGGAGCTCCTCAACAGCATGAGTCCTGTGTGGCCGTGCATTGTCATCCATAAAAACGAAGTCTGATCCAATGGCACCTCAGAACAGACGCACATGGGGAAGGATCCCCTCCTGACAATAGTGATCTCCAGTTACAGAACCTCTGTCGAAAACGTGGAGCTCAGTCCGCCCGTTCATCATAATGCCTCCCCAGACGACAACTCCAGGACCACCGAAACGGTCTCTTTCCGTGATGTTACTGGGATGAAACCTTGTCCCAACCTCTCTCCAAATCAACTGGCGTTGGGAATCGGTTGTCCTCCTGGGAACACCCGACAACGTAAACAGATGCTGATTGAGGAATGGGCACTATTACCTCAAGAACTGTTGGACAATCTGGTGCTGAGTATGGGGAGACGGTGCGAAGCAACCATTGCAGTAAGGGGAGGGCATATCCAATACTAAGGAACATCTGCTTGCTGTTCTTCCTCTTGGACAGACAATCATGTGTAACGATACTACGAGTTCAATAAAGCCTTTTTTTGTTTGATTCCATACTGTATGCATTGTATTCATTTCTGCGCAACTATGCTTTCGTCATTCTGTCAGAACAAAATGCTGTATCTCATTTCTGAATTTCCTGTCTCTCAGATGATTTCTCGTGAAGTTATGGCAAAAAACATACCTGTTGCTTAAGTTTTGCACACCAGTGTATTTTGTTTAATAACATACAGTAGCTTAAAGTATCCTATTCTTCTTATATTTTTGATTCAAACTAAATTTAAATAATTTTAACTTTAAAAATTTATTTAAGGATTTCTGCATTAACTATCAATTAATTGAGGCTATCACTTCTGTATTGTGTAAAACCTGAAGAAAGCAATTCGTTAAAAAATTCGATCAATTCAAAATTCAATTCTACCCATTACTCACTTTCAAATTATTTTGAGAAAATTTTCATCTTTCCCCAATTACTTCCAAAGAAAATTCAAATAGTATTTCTTTACACATTATATGCATTTGTATTATGTGTATATGTATCAAACATTATGTGTATATGCATCATACATTATATATCAAACGCAATGTATATTTGTATCATACATTATGTATCAAACGCAATGTATATATGTATCATACATTAGGTTGTACTTTCGAATGCATTATGTGTATATTCAGACTTTTTCTCAATGTATATAGATTTGAAACTTTTTTTATTGCATTAAACAGCGACAGAACCATTCTGTTTTAATTTACAAGCTAATTTTGCACATATAGTGTGCTATTGGCAATATTTAAGAGGAGGAAACGTAAAACACTTGAAAGACAAAATAATAGAAGAAATTATCATGAATATAATATACGAATTATAATTCCAAATATTATATATTTAATATAATATTTTGATGTGATTTTGAATCATATGTCAAAATACAGGGTGATGACAAAGCCTTTCCATGATTACAAAAGATTATTGTAAAAAAAATTATATTATGGTTGTTTTAATATATTTTAATGATGGTTTATAATATGGTAGTTTCGATATATTTTAATGATGGTCATAAAATTTAATAAAACCTCTTATGTTAGTCAATTTTATTATCAACATTCTTGGTAACTCGAAGAATGTCAAGATGGTACTCCGATTCCCGCCAAGTATTGTCCGCCATTTCGGATGTCACACTAGACACAGCATCTATCATCCTAACTTTAAGTTATGTTCGTTCACCAGAAGTTGGCACTTGGCTCCGCCCTCGTCACGTGGGATTAGACGATACTATTTCGATAATTTCGGAAGGAGAAAGTGATCAGTGTCAAGAAAGGTTGCCAATTGGCGATCGTTAGCTTTTACCCTTTTTTTATATTATCATTTCAGTAAGACAATTGACGAATTCTATGAGTTATTGACTGACATTCAACATACCACACAAAATGCACATCTTTTAAGAGATTTTACCCTTAATTTGTTGTCTTTTTCTAGCTGAAAACAATGCTGAATAAAATCTTTGTTTTCAGCTGATCAAAATAAATAAATAAAATCTAGCCATAAGGATATTTATTTTATATTAGCTTGGCATATGCTGTCTGTAATGTAAATAGCAATAACACTAACCACTTCTTTTAAAATTGGAAAATATTTTAAATCTTTTTTCATTACTGCATACCAAATTATCAAGGAAAATTTCTAAAAAGAGATAGACATCAGTTTTATCAATGCTACTATATTTTATAAAACAAGTTATTATTTTATGTTTAGTATGTGCACTATTAAAAATAGATAGTTCAAATTTTAAAATAATATGCAATACTTAGTATTGCTAACACTGAAATTTTGTTGCTAAAGTTGACATTTCCATTTATAAAATTTATTAAAAGTTGAAAAAATATAAATTTGGTTTAAAAAATATTTTTCTTGAATTTGATAAATAAGTTACAGTTATTATTTTTTGGAATGAGACATAATTCAGTATATAGTTATAATGAAGAATCCTGATTTAAATTATTTCATGAATAAAAATAGTATTTAAAAAAATTGCATTACCTTTGTAATATTAGAACTTGTATTTATTAGAACTTGCTAATAAATAAAACATCAACTAGGCATTTATTCATACTGCTTGAACTGATTAAATTTTATTCAAATGTTTCTAATTAAAAATAACCAAGACATTCTTAACAAAGGAAATGAAAACTGTAGGAATTAGAATTAATGTTCATTGTCATAACTATCATCAGTGTCATCATCACTAAAATTGCTCTCGGTATCAGAATCAGAATTGATGTTGAAAGAAATATTTTCCACGACTTCTTCGACAATGCCGTCAGTTTCCCAATACTTTTTTTCAATGTGTTCGATATGTTTGCAATGCTTTTCCCATCTCAAATTCCCTCTCTCCAATATTTATCATGGCTTCCGAAGCAAGACTTTCAAGACGTTGCAAACTCATGTCGGCAGTCGCATTTCTCTCTCGCACGTAACGTTTAACATCCGCCCAAATTAATTCTATTGGGTTTAAGTCACAGTGGTATGGGGGAAGTCTCAAAACATCATGACCTTGTTCTTTTAGAATTTCGTCAATGAAATATTTTTTTTTTCGCCACTTGCATTTGCAGCAATCAGTTCAAGTAACTGAACTTTTCGCATTTTTTTATCATACGGGATTTGCTTTTTTTCCAACCAGGCACACATTTTATCCTTTTTTGAGCTTTTTGTGGGTACGGGATCCATCACTTTTGTGTGATAAGCTGCATTATCCATAACTATTACCGAATTCATTGGAATATTAGGTAGAAGCTTTTCAATTATCCATTTTTTAAAATTATCAGAGTTCATCTGCCCGTGATAATCTCCAGTTGCTGATCCAGCTTTAGATATTAATCCGGCATTTGGAACGAAACCAGATTCAGATCCAGCATGAACCACAATCAGACGATGACCTGAGCTATCTTTGATGGCAGCGCCAATTTTTTCATCTCTCCAACATTTCTCGAATGAAAGATTGCTGTCCAACCACGTTTCATCTATATAAACTATGTTCCTCTTTGCTTCTCGGAATTTTTTCATTTCCCTAAGAAAACGAAATCTCCAGGCTACAATGTGCGATCTTTCAATCAAGATCTGTCTATAGTTTCTGCAACGTTTGTACTGAAAACCTGCAATGTGGAGGTATTTCCACAGAGTTCCTCTTTTCCAAGGAAAATTTATTCTTTCCTTCACCACGGGAAGCAATCGAGATAAAGATGGAATTTTGTTGTTTGCATAAAACTCATTCACAATATTTCGAAGAACACACAGATCAAAATTGTCCAATATTGCATTTCGAGTCTCGGGACGCTTTCGATGTTTCCCCGGCGTAGATAACTGTCCATTTGTAGAAATATCTTCATTTTTAATTCGCTTAATTGCTCTAAGTGAAACACCAGTCGCTGAAGCAGCACGTTTTTGGGCTTGGGAAAGGGGAAACAAAAGTGTTCCAGCTCTAGCCTCATCTTCACAAAATTTAGTAACATTATTTATTATATTTCTCTCTTTCGAGTGAATAGTTCGCCCTTTTAAAGACATTTTGCAGTTGTTTGCTTTGAAAAAAGCAGTTTTTGAAATTAAATATATATTATTTATTAATAACTAGCTAGAAGAACGAAAAGTACGACAGCAGACGATAAAACAAAGTAAGTGATAAAGAGTAAACATTCGCCGTTTGGCGCGCATTCAAGGTTGTCTCATTAACAAGAGTGGGGGAGTTTACACGTCTTCCCCGCGCTGAAATGAACTCTACCTCCAAGAAGGCGGACCGAAGTGCCTTCTCCTGGTGAACATAGAATATATCAATATCTTCAAGTATCGATGCAAACACTTGAACCTTTGTGCAGCTCCAAAATTAACACTGGACAGTAATGGCTGCTTTGAATTCTGGAGTAAAAAATGCATTGTGCTTTGCCTTTCGATGGTACCATTGATAACAATCAAATGTAAGTTCCATATTTCCATTGTAAAAGTTTTACAGCAATATAATCAACGGTTCTTTCGTAATAATCTTTTCGTAATAAGAATTTCATGATCACCTAGTAATGCATTTTGACATTTGAGAGTGATGGTAAACAGCAAAATTTAGTAAATAATAATACAAAAATGATTTCTGTCACAAATCTAGTGATTCCGCTGTTGAGAATAGTATTGATAATAAAACTGTAAAATAAAGATATTACTAATAATGAGAATATTTTTTAAAAACTTGAACTTCAATTACAAAAAAGGAGAGAGAGAAAGCAAAATTTTTCGGAGACTCTTACTTCTTAGAAAGTATTACTCTAAGCATTATAATTTCATTTTTCTAAAATATTTTAGAAAAATGAAATTTGATTTCCGTGATTCCAAACTAGCTAAACAATTTGAAAAGTTATTTGAAATAATATCTTCCAATGTTTTTACTTTCTATTATACGTAGTATAGAGAAAGTACAGTAATCGTTAAAAGATTTGAACTTGATATTTTGACGAATCTCCTCATTTTAATCATCCCTAAGTTCGAAAAACACGTTTTTGATATGTCTATTCTGTCAGTCTATCTGTCTGCGGCAACGATAACTCAAAAGTGCTTTGAATTATACAGTTGAAATTTGGTATATGATCTTTACACCAAATTTGCAGATTTTGAGTGAAATCTTTTCAGAGGTAGTTCGACTGCTCAATTGTTCGAATATAAGTTAACACGATCACTACAGAACGAAGAAAGCTAGATGGATAAGATTCAGTACACAGATTTAACATATGTTGTGTACCTATGAAATCTTAAGCCAAACCGAACAGATTGATTGTTTGTTGGTCTTCACTTTCAGAAATATGAAACGCGATCATTCAATGACTTAAACATATTAAATTTGGTTTTGGATTTTGTGACAATACAAGTGTAATTTTGTGTTAAATCTTTGTTCCAATCGGTTGAGAAAAATGTGTATAAAACACAAATTCGATTTTCGAATATTATTAAAGGATTAAGCTCGCCAAAAATGACCAAGGATGACAAGATAGATTCAGTTAAGGATGACAAGATAAATTCATTCCAAAAGTTAATATTTCTTGACTATTGTATACCAATGCCATGCAATGCGTTCTCTGGGATGACAAGTTTGATAGAGAGTATGCAAGAAAGTTTTGGGTAGACCACTTCCGCTGGTTTGTCACCAAGCGAATGGATTCGTTGCATGAAGCTCATTGCGAATTTAATGCTTAGTGTTAAATTGAATTTAATTATTCACACTTTGGATATTCATTACCTCATTATCAAATCAGGCAAATGTTTAGATTCCCTACTCTTCCAGCTATTTTTGTTTTTTTTTGTTACAGAGTTTTAATTTAATATGTAAACTATCATAAAATTGGCTGTATTCATTTTATATTTCATAAAAATTATTTTTCCTTCTTTCTTTTTTTTAAAGAAAGAGAAATCGCTTTGAATCATTTTTTTAAATTTCTTTTCTAACGAAAATAATGATGATGATTATTCATATGACGAAAAAGTCTTGAAAATTGGATAATACAGTTTTAGCACACGCTCTGTCCCTCTGGGGAAAAAAATAAATAAAGGCAACACACTTCAGCGCCTCTTTTAGCGTCACGCAGATCAGAAGTTGATAACAACGCCCCAGCTGTTGACATCGCCCTGACAGAGCTTGCGCTCCTTGTGAACCGCGATTCCAGACATCGTTTCCTGTTCGAGGCCTCTTTCTTATCAAATCTCCGCTCTTAGGTCAGCTTCCGACGTTAAACGTTTTGAAAGCAAAATAAGTTTACAGTTTCAGGTACTGGCTGGAGTTTTACGAAAGCTCTTTGTAATCATGACAAAACGTGAATGCAAAAAACAATATATTTATTTATGTGCATACCTGTGAAACGCTTCAAATATTACTTATTTTGTAAACGGATAGCACATAGCAACGGATTTTATTATTTTCGTTATATAATTTTTGATGTATTTTTTAATTGTTATCAGTAAATTTTTAGTTTTTGTTGATTAACGGGTTTCCTTCGTGTTACATAAACATGATAAAGTGTTTTTATAAAGGATTCTTTTTAATATCTTTGAAAATTACTCTTTGTACTTGTTTCTCAAATCAGATTTCTTAGTTATTATCTGATTAGTTTTTATTCATAATTTTTCATTCTAAAAATCATCTTTTCCTTCCTTATCCGGGCGCAAATATAATGGCATATTTTTTATGGCTAGTACGACAGCTTGAATCAATACAATTGCTTTTATTTTGTTTCGTACCAAACTTCAATTGAATTATTTTTTAAAAATTCTGTTCTTAGTTCATCATTGAGAAATATCACCATTATTTAGCTATAAAAAAATACATACCAAAAGTCGTTTTTGTTTTTTTTTGTTTTTTTGTAGATTTAAGTATTAAATAAGCTTTATTTTGAATATCAATCATAAATAAGTTTAGCTCTTTTTGTTCTTCTGTAATAAAATGTTTGCTAACAATACCACAAATAGCTAAAAAGGCAGACGATATTTCAATTACAAATTTCTGTACGAATGTCTTTGTCCAAACTGTATATTTATGAGAGAAAAGAAAAAAGTTTTACCTTTCGTAATATGTGATGGAATAATTTTTTTATAATCTAGCTATTTATTGCGTGTAATTCTTCTTTCTTAAAAAAAAAAAAAAATATCCCTAGACTTGTAAATAGGAAGTTAAACATACGTTTACTATTATTAATATTCTAAGAATAAAACTTTACTTCTATTACTTGTCGACAGAAAATGGATCATAGCTACAGAACAATGCCATTTCACATTAATAAGTTCTAGTTGAAATTGAATGCCTGAGATCATTGAATCACTGAGATTTTCGATTCTTGCCCCACTAGAATGACAAAAGAATTGGTTGATGATTTCATCGACTTTATTTTCTCGAGACATGTCTAAGAAAAATTGATTGTTAGACAATTATTTCGATGAGTTTTGAATCTACAGTAATTCAAAAATGGTTCTATTCAACTTGAAGTTAATAGATTTCCTTATAATTACTTGGGAATTTGTTTAAAAAAATAAAAACCACGAATTGGATGAAATAAAAATGCTATTATTCTAAATGTTATTAAAATTTTGAATACTTAACTCCATTTGTAACAGACGATTTTCCGATATTGTTAATGAGAAGAACAGAAATAGATTTAAACTTTAATTGTAGAAATTCGAATGGATTTAAGTCAATAATAATAATAATAATAATAAATGTTATTCAATCTTGAGTTCCCTGTTTCTTTTTTAAAGTAGTAGCTAAAAGTAAAGTAAGTTAAATTTTAGATTATCGTTGATTATTTTATTGATTACAAAATAGAAACAGCAGTGGAAAACATTGTTTACAATTTTTATTTTATATAGTTAATACAAACACGTGAAAAATATTATTTGACAATAAGGAATGACGAAAAAAACACTTGTTATCCATTTGGTAAAAGGTCTGCTTTTTAAAGAAATAAAGGGTATCGTGGAATACTGTAATAACAGTATATCCATATTATTAATTTTAAAACTTATAAATGCAAAAGTTATACATTATGGTTCCAGCATTATTGTTTATCAAACTTATCAAGTCATTAAATATAGAAGATGTTTTAACAATGATCACAAAACTTAATATATTCTTTATCTATAAATTTATATCTACGTGTTAGATTTGTCTGAGCCGTTTTCAAACCAGGGGAAGTGGGCTTTTCATAAAGACCACTCCTTTTGGTTTGAAACTTTCCTTTCCTGCATATTCTGTAATAAAAATATTATTCCCCTCAACCCGCAAAAAATTTTAGACCTTGGGTAAGGCTGCGAAAGCCTTACATAGCATTGGTAAATAATAGTAACGGAATTTTCACCTTTGACATTAACATTTTTACTGAATCTATCAGGTAATAATGCTAGGCCATTAATGCCTAGCCTGAGGTTAATAGTACCCAAAAATCGACTTCGAGTTTTAAATGAGTTTTTTGAAACCAAAATTTAACGCAGAACGACAATTGTAGTTCCAAAATCAATATCAAAGTTCATATATTTAAATCACGGTATTTGTAATTGCATTTTAATGATTGTGAAAGCACATATCGACAAATGGTCAACCAGTTGACAGATTTGGTTCCAAATTTGATAGGTAAGTGCACTTCAAATGTAAAATATGTGTATCAAAATTTTTTTCCTTCGAGCTTTCTTCATTTTGTAGTTATCGTGTTACTCATAACTTATATTCGAAGAGTCAGCCAGAACAGTCCGATTTGTTATGAATGAATTTCGTTCAAAATTTGAAAGGAAAAAAAAGACAATGTCGGTGCTGCCGAGCTTTCTCAATTTCGATTTTTCATCTGGAAATATAAGTAAGGCAGAGACTGCCCTTTTCATTAGCAAATGTAAACTAGAATAATCTGTATGACACTAAATTTAATTTTTTAACAAAATTTAATTGACATTCACTCAGGACGACACATAACATACAATAACATTATAACAAAACTTAATACAAGAACACCATCGAGCTCCAAACATCAATCTTCTCTCCGTGCACCGTCTCTCCTCGTTCAACTCCTCCGCTCTCTTCCCTTCAGTTCGTTTTCTGATTCTCATCATCAGCAGCGCCCTCACACGCCTCCCCTAAGAGAAAAACTGGTCTTCAAACGACAAAAGTTTTTCTCTGATTCCTTTGGACAAAGTTCTGAACATATATGGAAAAATAACCAAACGAAATAACATATCATACATATATTGAAATAACAATGAGAATTCCGAATATATATATGAAAAATATTTAAACGAAATAAAAACATAGCATACATATATTAAATAAAAAATGAATACATATATTGAAAGTAACTAAACACAATAAGAATATAGGGTACATATGTTGAAATAAAAACTGAATAAAACATACATTAACACAATGGATGTTGAGAACTAATTTTAAGAAGAAAAAAAAAGAACTAATGTTTAGTTTATAGACAAGATAAAGCATCAGCGTCTTTGTTTAAGATTCCAGAACGATGAGTAATTTTGTAACTCCATCGTTGCAAAGCCAATGTCCATCTAGTTAATTTAGGGCTTTTTGGAGTTTTTTCAATTAAGTATTTTATTGGATTGTGATCGGTTACGATTTCTACCGTAGTTCCATGCAACCATTTATCAAATTTTTTAAATCCAAACAAGATGGCATAAGCTTCCTTTTCCATGGTTGACCAATTTTTTTGATTTTTGTTAAATTTTTTGGTTACAAATGCGATGGGTTTATAATTTCCCTTTCTATCTTTTTGGGTTAGACAACAACCAACTGCATAATCAGAAGCATCTGAATGAATTTCGAAAGATTTACCAAAATCAGGGGCATTTAACGCTGTCGCCTCATATAAAGCTTTTTTCAACTTAAAAAACTATTCTTCTTCGCGTTTTCCCCAATTTACTCCTGATTTTTTCCTTTGGTTAGTTCAGTTAGAGGGGTTGCGATTTCCGCATAACTAGGAATATATGATTGATAAAATCCCATTAGTCCTAACACAGATCTTACTTCCTTTAATGTCTTTGGCCTTTCTAATAGTTTTACTGCAGCAATTTTTTCCTCGTCTGAGGCATGCTTACCACCTCCTATCTTATGGCCTAAAAATTGTAGTTCTCGGCTGTGAAAGTGCATTTTTTAAATTTTACAGAAAACCCCGCCCTTTTTAATTCTTGCAATACATTTCCCAAATGAATTAAATATTCGCTCCATGTTTTGGAGTACACTATTATATCGTCAATGTAAGATTGAGCATAACTAGAATGGTTTCGAAGAACACTATTCATTATTTTTTGGAATGTACCCGATGCTCCCGATAGACCAAAAAGCATAAAAGCATAATAAAAGCACTGATATACTCCGTTATGAGTAGAAAAAGCTGTTAAAATTTTGTTCTCATCATTCATTTTAATTTGGTAATATCCCTTTAGCAAATCTAGACAAGATAACCATTGAGCCATCCCCGCAGTAAAAACTAATTCTTGTGTATCTTTCATGGGATAATTAGGAACTTTTGTTATAGCATTAAGGGCTCTATAGTCAATACACATTCGAATGGATGCGTCCTTCTTCGCCACACATACTATAGGATATGTAATGTCTGCATTCGAAGGTTCAATCAAGTCTAACTCCAACAGTTCTTTTACTTGTCTGTCCACCTCTCTTCCAGAAGACATCGGAACACTGTAGGAATGTGGTTTCCGTCTAGGAATATTGGGCAAAAGTTCAATCACATGCTCCCCGATTACAACTGGTCTTTTGAATAGGAGTTCAAATTATTTTAATAATGTCTTCAATTCTCCTTGCTGCTTAGCTGATAAGTCAGGTGAGACTATGGATTGTCTTCCTGCCAAAAGGAGTCTTCTTTCAATGGAGTATTTTCGATGTCACCAGATTCTTCCTCCCCTTCAAATATGACGTTCACACTTCCGGAGCTAGCAATAAATTCTCTCATTTTATTTTGATGCACATGCCTCAGACTATCATCAGGCATCTTCACAAAAAATGAATGTTCATTCTTTCGTGATTCGATGGTACATGGACCTTGCCATCTAGCTAAAAGCTTGTTTCTTGAATCAGGTAATAGAACAATTACCTTGTCTCCCGGATTAAAGACTTTCTTTGTAGATCTCAAATTGTAATAACGAGCCATTCTTTCTTGCTGTATTGTTGAAATCAATTTTGCTTTCTCAGCTGCGTCTTCTAACTGCTTCTTAAGCTTTTCCATGTAAAGAGCTACTGGAGTAGTATCCAACTGCAAACCTTCTTCATCTGCCACCCAAGTGTTCCTCAGAATAGATAAGGGTCCTTCTGGTTTTCGTCCATATAACAACTGAAAAGGTGCTACGCCGGTCGTGCTGTTAGGGACTTCTCGAGAGACCACAAAATGAACGGTATTTTTGTGAATGATGTAGACAAATGACATGATGTAGCATGGGCTTTAACGTCTGATTAAATCTTTCTACCAGCCCATTCGACTCTGCAATGGTGTCGAAAATCTTGGGCTGGATCCCATTCTTTTTTCAAACTCTTCTGTCAAACTAGCATTGAAATTAGTCCCATTGTCTGATGCTATTATATTAGGCACACCTGTCCGCATGAAAATGGTTAACAGTGCTTCACATGTAGCTTTGGCAGTTAAACTGGTCAGTGGTACTGCCTCAGCCCATCTCGAGTGTTGATCGACTAGACATAATATATATCTGTGACCTTTTGCACTAGGCGGATCTATAGGTCCAATAATATCGATGTTTACAACTTGGAAAGGTAATTCTGGTAACTGGTACTCTGTCCTTTTGATTTATTCGCCTTGTCAACTGACACTCTTTGCACTGTTGACAAAAAGCTCTGACATCTTTGGATATTCCATGCCATGAAGTGCCAGTAAAAGGAATACCTTATTCTTTCAGCAGTTTTTCTTGCGCCCATGTGACCTCCAAATACTGAACAGTGAACTAACTTTAGGACTTCAAGTCTACGCTTCTTAGGCAAAACTAACTGAGCAATGAACTCCCCTAAAACTTTTTCTCTGTGAAACAAAAATTTATTATGGAAATAAAATCCTCCGGACTTTTTATTTGTACATTTTATAGAATATTCTAAATCTGAACAATCCACTTGATCTTTAAGAAATTCGTCCGACCTTGATAGTTCTTTAGCATTTTTTTTCTGAACTTTCCATAGATAATGCCTTTATTCCTTCATTTCCCAAGAATGTGTTATCATCACTTGTTTCATCGACGATTTCTTTATTTTTAATTTCCTTCGGTTTTGTGTTCTTTTCGGAAATATCAACGAAATAATTTCCTTGAACACCCTGCAACTTCTTCCTAATTTCTGGGGGCAATAGTACATCATCTACCAGAGTAGGAGCAACCGCACACAACACTTCTTGGTGAATCATATCCCCGTCTTTGCCAACGATGATACCCATTGGAATATTGACCAGAGAACATTTCTCTGCTGGACCAAAAATGCCTTTTATATAAATTGAAGCCTTATCTTCAATAGGAAAATCAGTCAATAGATCTCTTCTGACTACAGTTACTTCAGTGCCAGAATCAATTAAAGCTGTTGCAGGCTTTCCATTCACACTTATACGTATCTTTTCTAGATTACAAAGACCTTTATGAAAAGAAGGTTGTCTGTGAGACATCACTTTAGCCACTACTGCCGTTTCCTTAGTGACCGGTTCTGGGTCCACGACTGTTGTGTGAACATTCGCTTTTCTTCTACTATCTTGATTTGAGTTCGTCTTTAAAAGTTTGGGACAGAATTTCTTTACATGACCGTCCGCTCCACAGAAACAGCAGGTAAACTTTGGATGGTTTTTCGGTTCGTATCGATTCCGTGTTAAAACCTTATCTTGCCTCGTCTGTTTAGGACTACTATTATAGTCTCTGTTATCACGACTAAAGGCGTTATTTCTAACATTTACTTGTTGATGAGCCTTGGGATTTGGATTCGATGGTCTCCGATAAGTTTTTCGGACACACTCGTACTCGTCTCGCTTATCCGTTAATTTTTGGGTTTTGCCCCCCCCCCCCCCCACACGTCAACAAAATGGTCACGAACCTCTTGTGGAACTCTCTTATTTACTTGATCCGTAATAATCAAATCTTTCAGTCCCTCCAAATCCGTGACATTCAAAGCACTTATTCAGCCTTGAAAGTAATTTGTAACTTCATAAATGAAATATTTCCAACTCTTTTCTGGATTTCTTTGGTGCTGAACAAATTTCTGGCGAAAACCTTCAACATTCAACTTAAATTTCTTCATCAAGATTTCCTTCACATGTTCAAAATTAAAAAATTCTTCTTCTGGAATTCTTGCGATCAGTTCCACTATCTCTGCAGGCATGAGAGGTATTAAACATGACACCCAGTTTTTCTTATCAATTTTCAGCCTCTTGACTTGTCTTTCAAACAATGACATATATAAAACAATGTCACATTATTTTTCGTCGAATTTCGCCATGGACTTGGAAATTTCAATCTGGGGATTGATATGAAATTGTCCACCACTAGCTGAACTAGCATTAGATGCAGCCATTCTTGCTTGTATTCTTTTCTTTTCCAATTCAAATTCCATCTCCATCTGCAACTCAACTTACTCTCTTGTTCCTTTCTTGTAGAGATTATTGTTTCTAGTAAAGTTTTGACAAATTCTTTTTCATAGACTTGACTGCTAGTTATTAATGATTTTAGTCCATATACCGTCATATCAGATTTAGGTTCCTCTCCCATTTCAGTTGTCAACACTATAAGATCACACTTGATACCCTTTGCCAGAAACGCCATTATCAAATAATAATTCTGACCCGAAAATAGAAATTTACCCTGTTTCTTTTAAATTATACAAATATATATATATATATATATATATATATATATATATATATATAAAACGCGCAACAAGAATTCTGTTACTGCGGAGATACTCTTTACAATATTGAAAAATATACAAAATAAAATAAAATAAAAAAATAATAATTGCTAATTAAATTATATTGATAATTTTTAAATTCATAAAAATAATTTTAACAATCTAAAATTCAAGTACATGTTCCAAACAACTTTTGTTTTATTTGAAAACATTTCTTAAAATTTTAAACATAAAAAGTTTTATGCATTTGAGACACACATTTTATAATGTACACAAATTAACTTTTAATAGCTTTTGTTGTCGTTCTATTTCACAACAATAAAATATAATCTCTAATACAACACTTCCTTTATACTTATATCATTAAAAAAGAAAATGCAAAAATAATAAATCTTCCAATAATAAAGATCATTCTTATTAAAATATTAAACCAGAATTATTTGTTTGAGCTACATTCAAATGACACAGAATAATTACTGAAAGAATTTAGTACATAATGAAGAGAATATTAGAATGCTTTCCCGAATAACAGCAAATAGTATTAATTCAAAGAAATATCCTTTTTAATAAAAAAAAACATAAATGGCATAATTTAGATGATAAAAAATCCATAAATCTACTCTCCTTTTACTTATTTCTTGTTTTAGAATTTGAAAAAGAAGCTAGAGCAGTTTAATAAAGAGCTTGAGCTAACAAATGCTAAGAGTAAAATGGCCCCTGAACAAGTAAAAAAGATAGATATCGAGTCTTTTTGTT
Organism: Argiope aurantia; assembly: GCA_026543865.1. Lineage (NCBI taxonomy): Eukaryota > Metazoa > Arthropoda > Arachnida > Araneae > Araneidae > Argiope > Argiope aurantia. The sequence goes on along the minus strand of JAPMOR010014755.1, from coordinate 9,441 downwards.
TAGAAAACTTAATTAAAAGTGTAAAAACTTTAACGATACCTGTCCCTTCTAAAACAGAAGCATTCAATTTGTTCTTTAAATCAATAGAAAAGGCATTCAAAACTAAAAATGTCGCAGAAGAATTTAAAGCCGAAATTTTACTAAATATTTTGGGAGAAAGAGTAGGAAATTTGATGGTTTACGTCAAGGAGGAGGAACTGGAAAATTATGAAAAGATTAAAGAGTTAGTGTTAAAGCAATTTCAACCTACTCCTCAAGAGTGTCTATATCAATTTCGAAAAGCTCAAAAATTAGTCACAGAAAACTATGTTTAATTTGCATCTAGAGTTGCCTCTATGTTCGAATACTATTGTCAATTGAGAAACGTAAGTGAATTTAAGGATTTGTGCCAATTAATAGTATCAGATCAAACATTTAATTCCCTTGATCAGGAATTAATGAGTTATATCAGCATTAAACAAGGGGAAGATTGGTACAAAACACAAAATTTAGATCGTGAGTTAGATTTGTTTGTATCTTCAAAAGGTTCGAATAAAAATGAGCCGAATTCAAGTTTTATTCAAAACAAATTCATTAAAAACAGATTCGAAAAAAAAAGTATCATAAAAATGTTACAAGTGTTTTTTTGTCCGATGTTAATGAGTCAAAGTGTTCATTCTGTTTTTAAAATCACATAATGCCCTTTTGTGCAAAATTTAAACAACTTCCTGTTGAAGAAAGAGTTGAGATAGTTAAAAAACGGCGTCTTTACTTTCTTTGTTTAAAAGAAAAATGTTCAGCTATAAGATGTAAGGCAAAAACTTGTAAACTATGCAACCGGAAGAATCATATTCTTCTCCTTTTCCCGAGATGTAAAATAAATCATCAAAATGAAAGTGATTCTATTACTGCGCATCAAATAAAGACAGCCAATAGTTCAGGGTCATCGCTTAATGAGAATGCGAAAGTATTTCACCCCTCTTACCCCCTGTCTCCTGAACTTTACAGACGCCAGATCATACAGCTGAGATACTTATAGAGGGAGTGCAACCCTACTTTGGTGTATTGCAAGATAAAATCACGTGACTTGTGAACAGAATTTGTGTTCACTGTAACCGCATTCTTCTTTCCCCATTATATTTCAATGGCAGATTTTTTCTCGCTTTTAATTATTGGATTTTAAAACTTATTTCAGCCATGGTTAACTATTGCTGTGCAAATGGATGCAAAGAAAAAGCTTCTATGGATAGTCCTGTATCATTTCACAGATAT
>JAPMOR010014745.1:0-42552 GCA_026543865.1 Argiope aurantia | reverse complement strand
ACACACACACACACACACACACACACACACACACACACACACACACATTGAGTTTTATTCTAAGTATAGATGTAATTTGAGAAGTAAATGTATGTTCCAACGCATTTACTTTTTTCAATGATAATATATTTTGAAAATTTCTAAAACATATCTATATATCAAGAAAAATGTCTGCAAAATATATTGGCAGTTTTTAATATTAATACATTCATTAGAAAATTTAATTTGAGAGTAAATGAAATGCGGTTTCGTAGACCGCAACTCCCCAGTTCAGTCCTAAAATTTCACGTCCCCAGTTAAGGGTTAAACTTCAAATCTTGATAGTCATATAATTCTCTCATATTATTAAAAAGGCTTTGAGCCATAATGTACTACGTATCTCTCTAATTTTCTCTCAGCTCTGTAAAATTTCTTTAAATTAAAGTGGAAATGATTAAACTGCAATCAATATAAAAAACATATTTTATGAAAAACATATATTTTTTCAAATGAACTCGGAAAACATTTAAGTCTTACATGCACTACAGAATAATTTTCATAATTTATGTATTATCTTAACCCTTCAACCGAACTTAGAAAGTCGCTCCAACGTGTCTCTTGAATACCGGCTGGAATGTAGGAAGTTGCTTTCCGAAAACTGCTTTAAACCCGGCTGGAAGGTAGGAAGTTGCTGTCCGCAAACTGCTATTAACCTTAGGTCCAACGTAGAAAGTCGTCAATGCTTTCCCCCTTAAGTGCAATAAACGGGGTGGGTCATCTGCTTTTTAAGGTCATTTTGTGGTTTTCGCTGACAGAATTTGGATGATCTCTCTAATTAGGGGAATGAACTCCCGAGAAGAGGAAATAACGTTTTTCGTAAGAATTCACGATTGCAGGATCGATTGGTGATATGAGTTGTATACTTCATTCCTGATTTGAATATTTCATTATTTCGACACAAATTTAATATCCAAATGAAAATTATTATACTTATTAAAAGTAGGGAATCCTTCATATTTACATGTCATAATCATGTATAACAGTTAATGACAGTTCGCAAAAAAGTACGTTTCAACTTTTAATGATATTTTTATTAAAATGCAGTAAAATATAAAAAAAAATCCTTGTATAATATTTTTAAATTTATTTTCATACCGATTATTAAGCGAGATAAATATTTATTTATAAATGTAATTTTAACTATTGCTTAAGCTTTGTATATAGATTTTGGCCAAGCATTTAATACGTAATGAAAGGCAAATTTGAAAATTTTTGGATCTAATTATTTATTTTTTACTGTTTAGTGTGAGTTTTTAGTAAAAGCGTTTTTAATTATTTTTATAGACGTTTTTATATAAAATATATTAATAAATGTAGTTACTATTATTCTTTTTTACTGCTTAATATTATTTTTTATTTCATTATTTGAATACAAGCGTTCTTTACTGCTTTTTGCAAATCATATTTGCCTTTCTTTTATTGGGGGGGGGAGGAGGCTCAGGTAGAAAAAAAAACACTTCTTTTATAAATATAAACAAAAATATTTTTAGAAATTATATCTTTAAAATATATAATTATATTATTAATATATATTTAAAATCTCTATAAAAAAATCAAGGCACACTCAAATGGGAGGAAGATTTGTCTCTTGTGACGAACTGCGAAAAGCGTAAATGAAAAAAATTACTTAGTAATAATAAGGACTATTAAAAAAAAGTTTAGCATATGAAAGAAAGAAAATATATTTAATAAATGGAAAACATTTATTTATATTCAACAAAATTCGATGATGAGTATGATATTGCTTTGAAGAATAGAATTAATAAATGTATCTGTGCAGTTATAATTATTGCTTTGCATTAAAACAGCATTAGCTATTTAATGAAATTAAATAAATGCATTAAAGGCTGATACGATTTCTCACTGTTTGAACGTATCACAAGTCTGTGGATTCAGAACTTTTTTTACCTATGGATCTCGGTTCCTTTCAATTGCTAGTATTCGATAAGAAAATCCATGTGTTTCTCTATGTGAAAGTAGTTTTTCGGCTTGTCCGTTTTGTTAATAGAAGTTTTACGATCAAATCGAGCAGAAAAATGCCGGTATGTTTAGTGCTTAAAATTGCTCAAGTTACGTACAAAGAGACGCGTTATATCTGGTGACAACAGCCTATTCAATAAAAATTAGTGTCTCAAAATGAGTTATATAGAACATGCGCCAGGCAGATTGTAGACTCGAAGTACTTTTAATACGAATCTTGCATTGAAAGGGAGGATATTTTCCCTTGCTAGGCATTCAGCAAGACACGAATGAATTCTTGAAAGATGTTCTCAGTAGTTCTTTTAATCTTTACCATTTTTGAAATTTATGAGTCTTGGATGTAAAAGATTAATTCATCATTCCTGAAAGCGCTGTTCATTTTATAAAATTAACGTGGGTATTATGGAAATAATCTATGAAAAAAAGTTTTTAAGCTTTGCTCTTTAATCAGTTTTAGATTTTATGTCAAACAAAGTGTGTGCTCTACTATTTTTTATTTTCATATTCATTAAAGTTTTTTTTTTTTCATAGAACATTTAAAGACGTACTTCTTAATATATTTAATAATAATTAATGACTAAAAAGTAAAATAAAAAATTCGATTTCTCTGTTCACTAATGCAAGGCAAGTGGATTTTCTTACTAAATTTGTTTATATTCTGATTGAAATTCGGCTATTGATCAGATACTACTGAATATTGTTTCCAATACAAAAATTGCTTCCTTTAGGAAATTTATTTCTAATGAACCTCCTAAGGCCATCCTAATAGCAATTTTCAAAAATCATATCTTGGATCATATCTTGATATCAACAATGGAAAAAAATTAGGTTGAAGTGATGAGTCATCTGTGACTAGACCACCAATAACTCGCTGCTTTACCACACCAACATGATTCTCCGACCCAGTCTTTGCTATTTAATTCTATGACGTAAAAATTCACGCTTCTCTCTACTTTTCTTATATATATATATATATAATAACTTATATATATTATTTCTGATTTAGCACAACCTTCTTAATATGTAATGTCATTGTTAAGCCACTTTTCTTCCATCCAGTTTTTGTGACCGGAGGAGAAGATCCTTTAAATGAAGAACTCCGCCCTTCTTCCACAAACTGGCAAAATTATTACAGATTCATTAATATCTATAATTTTTTTAATTTTAATTAATGTGCCAAAATTTGTAGTAAGTATTTTTATTGTTGCAATGAAATAAAAACCTTATTTTTCAATTACGGGTTTTAAACGTAGCTGAAGTTATGATTACTTACTCTAGATAGTTTTTATTTTATTTTATTGTGCACCCATCTTTTGAAATTCCCATGCAGTGAAATACCTTATAAATATTTCCAATGAAATTCGTTTGAATTGTTCAGAAATGAAGAACATGGAAGCAAGGGTCTGAAAGGGTAATTCTTAATTGTTGGACATATGCAGCTAAGTCTCGTTTTTATCTACGAGAAAAATTACGAATTTTCATAAAAAAAATCATAATGTTGTAACTTAATAAAATGGGTACAATTGAAGTTTTGATTTCATCGATGGAGTTAGATGAAGGAAAGATTCTTCGCAATATTTATCGGCAGAGAAATGCATAGATTTATGAAAATATACTGCACTGATTATGAGTCATTTTTACCAAGGTTTGTGACAAGATTAGGAATGATATAAGAAATTGACATTCAAAATATTCACTTATTAAAAATATGAATGACATGATGATTTTTTTTTCAGATATAAGCCTCGTGTGTAAATGGATATATTAATATGTTTTCTTATTTTAATATTAAAATTAACTTTAAAAATTTATTATTTCAACTTATTTTTTTAATTATTTCAAAATAAGATAATAAGTCAAAAATTTTCAAGTTAATAATATTTTCATCAGCATATTATCAATAAAATATTCACCTACCATATATTGACAAAAGATTGTTTTATTATTTTCAGAACTTAAAAAAATGGAATGAAAAACAAAAATCTAAAAACAAACAAAAAATGTAATACAAATTTTTATTTATAATTAATAATGAACAGATTTAATATGCGAAATAAATTTAGTATTTTTAAATTATTAATAATATTTTTTTTATAATTTATTTTAATCAAAGAACTATATATTCATCCATTATATATATAATATGCGAGTAAAATGCTTGCAACTAAAAATTTGAAAAAACTGAATTAAAATTCACTGAATATCAGTAAAAAGAATGTATTATATTCGTAATGCAATTTGATGGATGATAATTCCTTTTAAATAATTTATTAAATAAATTTTTCTATTACTAATAAAAATTTATAAAATCATGTTGAGGAATTTTTTAAAAATTTATTTTTGAACAAATTCTATTTTCTGTAAACATTGCAGATTAAAAGACAAGTTCTTAGTTCTCAGAGCGAAAACCAACTTCTTAGTTGAAAAACCGCATGGCAATTGCGCTGCGTCGACAGATTTATTACTTGATTGATCAGTCAGTACTATTCAAAATCTCCGGTGTTTAGGGAGTGCTGGTGGTCGAGACGCGGGGAAATTTACCCCCTGTTGTTAATGGTCAGGGGAAAGCAAAAACATACGAGGCCGGTTTACAAAAGTTCTGCCAATTTCTTATCTAGTAAATTGTGTTCAACTTTTATTTTGACTGCGGAAGTTTTAAGAACATGCTTAAGCTAGACAACTGGCGCTCGATGGTTAATAAATATTCTACAAGCCACATTCATTATTCCCAGATTCCTCATAAAATTCAGTTTTTAGAATTACTTTCAAAAGGATTTAAATGACATTAATAACAATATTTTACTTTGTTTTGGTCTAGAAATACACTTCAAAAAATTATGAAATCTAAATTTTATACAGTCCTTTGATCCTAAGGAATCATATTCTGCGAAATATTCTTGACACTTCAACTTTTAAATAAGTAAATGAATGTTGTTACCTCCTGCTATCAAATATGATCAATTTATGAAGTTTTGAATAGAATAGTTTAGAACAATCAACATTTTCATAATCTTAGGCCAATCAGTCTTGAGAAATCCTGGGCACTGATTGGCGTATCATCTTTGAGATGGTCAATGAAGTAATCTAACACCATCAGTTTTTATTGAATAATGACATTCAAATATTCATAAATCAGTCAGATTTAGACTTATTACTTGATTGGAATTGGCAAAATTTTCAATATAGAATAGTAACATCTCAAGAATATTTTCTTAAATAAGATTCTCAGAGCAGATGATCTAGATAAAAGTTAAACATTCGTCATTTATTAGAGTATTTTTAGACTCAAGTTACATATAATATGATTATTTACTTCATTTAGACCATTTTAATACAAGTATTTCTGTTATTAAAGGTTTACAAATTAGCCGTTTGGGTCCTGAATTGAGAGGATATATATTAAAAATTTTTTAACTTAAATAAAGTTGTTTTATTAAATTAATAATACCGATATTATAAAAGACCATAGAAAGATTTTCTTTGCATTTGCGTTTTATAAAATATCCTATTTCATATCATACAAACAGGTCCTGTAAATTACACAATTATCACACAATTTATGATAATAGTTGATTTCTTTTTTAATTTGAACTTTTGTAAATATGATGGCAACATGTTGAGAAAAGTTAATTTTTCTCCCATTAACCTGCAACGTGCTCCGCACTTAATTTTTTATTTTTATTTTGGATGAAATAAATTGTTGAGAAATAAAATTAAATTATTTTATTAAAAATTCCTTGAAAATAGAAATTTTATCTGTTCTTCAAAACATTAGTATCATTGAAAAGATTATTTTTTAAACTTCAATATGATGTAAAAATCAATTTTGTGCTGTAATATTTTCAGAAGTTAAAGGGGAAAAACGCCAAAATTTCGCTTATTTTTTTAATTAAAAATTCTATTAAAATTCAAAATTAATTTAAATTTTAATAAAAAATCAAAATAATAATTAAAATTATAATAAAATATTAAAAAAATAATTAAAATTATAATAAAATATTTAAAAAAATAATTAAAATTCTAATATTCTAAAATTTAAAAAAAAAAACTTTCCGAGGTGCAATTCCGGTCTCCAAAGCATACAGGTGTCAAATTTGGTAGCTGTAAGTAGAACGGTCTGGCATGTAGGGCACCAGCACACACACACACACACACACACACACACACACACACACACACACACACACACACACACACACACACACACACACGCACACACACACACGCACATACACGCACACACACACATCATTACAAATACAATTTTTTCCAAGATGTCGTTAAAAAAAAAAGCGAAAAAATAAATTCATCTCTGATTAATCAAATCCAACAGGAAATAAACAGATCTTTTCAAAGCCATGTAAGTAGACTTTCAAAACGAATATGTAGGGAGTATAATGCAATAACAATTATTATTAATTAAATTTTGACAATTTTTTTATTAGTCAATGAATCTATCTTTATAAAAATGAGAAAAATAAAATTTTGCTAAATATATTGATCTGAATAATCAGTCTATTAAAAAATTAATTCATTTTGAGTCGAAATATGTTTTGTGCCAGGCAGGAAGAAAAAAATTAAAAGAGCATAAAATATCGTCAATAGATGTTTATCTAAATTTTCTTTATTCGGGTTTAATTTTATAAAACAAAAATTTCTTTTAAAGAAATTTGAATAACTTATTTACTTAAGAAACTTCGCATGGAATTCAATTTTATTTGAATATTTTTTTCACCATTATATACAAAAAAAAAAAAAAAGACATTAATTGAAAAAACTTTTTCATTAGAAAGTTTTTCTTTTCTGTGGGCACCTGAATTTGTTAAGCTTTTTTTTCCGGAATATTTAAATTAGTTCTATAAGTATTTAATATTATGCAGATTAGAAAATATTTTTTTATTTGCTTTTAACTTTCACTCACATAGGAATGAAAGATAATTTTTTTACATTATATAGGAAGATTTACATCAAAAAGGACCTTTTTTGCTATGTACGTGAAGATAACTAACAAATTTAGCATAATTATTCTTAGACTTTTTAAAAGTATTCGCTGTCAGTATGCGAATATAATCACCCTTGTTAACAAAATAATAAACCTCGTTTTTCAGGATCGATCCGAAGTATGGGATTAGTCTGGAAAATGTATACTTTCCTTACAAATATAATATGTGTTAATTAAAAGTATACATTTATTTTTTCGCAAAGGGAATAAAAGCCTTTCAGAAAATAAATAAATAATTATAAGACTTTCGACTATGAAATTTATATTCCGAATGTCATTATATATATAAAAAATATTGTTGGTCAGAAAATATTTTTTTATTAACAATTTGCTGCAAAAAATAAATTTTCACATCATTTACCCATTTCTATTTCAATATTTTCTAAGAAAATATGCATTAATTATTTAATCAATTAATTATTATTTATTTTTATATAATGTATCAATTATTATTTTCAATGTATTATTTATGTAAGAAAAATTACGCAAAAAGAATTGATAACAAGGTAATATTTTTCTTAAACAATTTGTTACAAAAAATAAATTTTCATATTTTTGCGCCCATTTATGTTTTAACTTTTTGTGGGCAACATATAGTTAATCAATTTTCAATTCATAACAAAACCTATATTCCCACACACACACAAAAAAAAAAGACATTTTTTTTTTATTTGTGCTCACAGAAATGCAATTTAGCCGCACCATGTAATTATATTTTGTTACGTTATCTGGACTACTAAAAATGTACAATTCCTGTCTATTCCCTTCGAATGAAACGTGAATTTCATTTTATTTTTGACTATATCTAAAAGTGGAAATATCTTGGCGCCAAACATATTCTTCTTTGAAAAGAAATTTCTGCACAAATACAGTTTGAATCTGCTCAGAAAAGTTAATATTGACTCGAGCAAAGCATTTTGCAATTTATTATTTTTTTTTCAAAATTGAATTTCTACGATTCTTGTGTGCTCAACCAATCATTTCATATTACATTTCCATTCAAAAATGCGCAGGGTTTTATCAGCAGATTCAAAGAATTTCTGCTCGAATAGGAAGCTGAATGTAATCAGGGCAATCCTAGAATCGCATTTCGCGAATTGCTCTTATGCCCAATGCTTAGAATTAGATCAAATGCATGCAGCAATTCAAGATGATAAAATATGCTATTGTTTAATATGTTATTTATTTAGCAAGTAGATGAGAAATATTTTACACGATTTGAAATATGGATGTTTAAGCAAAAAATATTTTTATGAATGTTTATTACTTTTTTTAACTTCGACGTAAAGTTTTGTATAAAATTAATATATAATAATTTTCCCCGTTTATAAGAAAAAATGCCATTTTTTTTACTTCTGAATATAAAATTTTTGTGTTTATTTGCATAATAAGATAAATATAAGCACGCATAAATAATCCCCGAAATAATTTTGTCAATTTAAATAAAAGATGAAATGAAGTGTCTGATGTGACTGTGTTGATTTATAGTGATTTCTACCCCTACTTAATTATAAATTCACAAAATATTATTTTTATACGATAATTGTCTACTATTTCATATTTAGAAATAAGCTTCTTTCAATTCTGAAATTGTTAGATTCTTTTTAGAGATAAAACAAAGCAAATTCTAAACCTTAAAACTAAAAAAAAAAAAAAAAAAAATTACTCCTAAAATTTCAATTAACTTTTGAATTATATACCAGGTAAAAAAATAAATAAATAAACATAGTAATATTTCAAAATAACTTCCCTTGTGAATAAGCAGCAAATCATTTAATTATTTCTTTTAATAAAAAAGTTATTAAGCAGTTATTATTAAAATTAAAATTTTCTTCGTGAGCTTTAATTATAAGTAACTTTATAATAATAATTATTTAATTTTAAATTATTGTTCAGAGAGAATGTTTATTAATTGAAAATTTAGCCACATTCCGGCGTTAACAACTGAACATGTTATTGGACAAAGACGAATTCTGGTCGTTTAAAAATTTAAAAATTATTTAATGGTGCAAATTTATTGCCATGTAAGTTTTTGCTGAATTGTAACAATATTTTGAAAATACATTTTTGCCTTGTTTCGTGCAACATAGCGCATTACTTGCCTGATTTTCAAATCGGTATTCCTTGTTGCATCACATATTTATTCGTGCGATTTTCTTTCATTGTTGAAAAGTTAAGAAAACAAATTCTGTTTAATATCTGTGTAATTTACAAGACGAATTAATAAAGTTATGTTACTTTGAAATTCTGGCAATATATGTACCAAATAATTACGTGTTTAGTAGTACTATAATGTCATGAGATTGTGCACATTGGAAAGGTTCATGTACACATTGGAAAAAGCTAAAGTAAGACGATTAAAATAATACGACTTTAATGTCAAACAATTGGCCAAAATTATATGGAATTATATTCTGAAATCTAACATAACCAACGATCCCATCAAACCAGCTGATCACGTAGGGCGACAATAATATTGATTTACAAATGCAGTTTTTAAATTTATTTTAAAATTAATTTCGATTAAATAAATTGACGAAATTTGCTTTTTTCTGTCAAAAACGTTGAGTGAAAAATTTTATTTTTGTAAATATTGTTTTCCAAGATAATCACCCACTTTTTAATTTTCCACCTAAGTTAAAATAGAACTGTATAATAGGGTGGAGCAAAGAATATCAATTTTTGATTTCCTGGCATGGCACTGAGTCATCGCCGGAGATGTTGTTGAGGTAAGATGGTGATTTGTCTGCGTCCGGTGACAAGGACAGAGCGGTTTTCAAATCAGTAGCCTTGCCGAATTCAGTTGAATTAGCGTCCCCCCTCCGTTTATTGTGTAACTGATTTGTTAGTTTGTCCTTGTGTGCTTTGCTGTGAGTAAAAATGGCTCAGTCTAAATTAGTGAAGACAAGGCAAATATCGGAATGTTCTATTTTTGGGAAATTTAGTGATTTGCTTGAAGTTGAACACACTACTGACGAATCTAATGCTACTGTTATATTAGACATAACATCAAAATCGCTTTAAAGAAGGATCCTAAAGCGATTTTGGATCCTAAAGCGATTTAAGCGAAATATACGTTAACATTTTAGTTCCCATAATATAACAAATATGGTCAAGAGCTGCTATTCCCGCTGCTTTTAGCAAAATAATTTCACAAATGATAAAAGCTTATCATGCTAAATACCGGAATTTATTAAAGTCTAAAAGCAGAAAATGCTCAGATAAGTTCGATTTAAATCTCACAGAATTTAGTGAAGAAGCTAGACGCCTATTTGATATTGCTGACGTATAAAAAAAGTTGCAGGCATGGAATAAAAAGGTTCTAAACTATCAATGCTCTAACAGGAAAATGGTTATTAGCAATATTGATATTGCTACTACAAGCGCTTTGAGGAAGAAAGAAGCAAGAAAAAGTAAAGAACTACAGAAAGTAGTTAAATTTAATCAAGAACGGGTACAAAATGCCACTTCATCAAAAACGATTACTGGCGATAGTGACAATGCTGAAGAACAACAGAGTTCTTTACAAAATGTGGCAAACCAACCAGATCCATCAAATAGACAAGAAGCGATGAAACTACTAAGTGCCTGTGCGGTTTAATATTAAGTCAAAACTTTAAACAGAAGGTCTCTGAAACTGAACCAAATAGTACAGGGGACTATATTATTTGGCTCGACTATACTATACACGACTTGTAAGAGCACGGTTCATAAGAGCAAAAATTTACTCATGTGTGAATATGCCAAAATTTAATTAAAAAATGTTTAACGTGGCAGAAGCAAACCTTTTGCAACTGTAACATTTGAAATCATTAAGGATACAGAAGTAAGAAACACAAAATTGGAAATAAAAAAATATTTTTTTATTATTATACTTTGTAATTAACAATTTTTTCCAATTGTAAGGCTTATATATGCATTGAAAGTCATATTTTGCAACATTATATGAACGAAGAATTCATAGAAATATTTTATCCAGGCTTATAATTTTTCAATTTTTTTTTTACAAACTTTAAGCTCCTTTTCGGCACCTCGAAATATTGTCGTATTGCAACCAGAATTTTAAAAAAATTCATTTTGAACTTAAAAGCTAATTTTTCACCACTATTACCAAAGTCAAATCTAAGAAAATTTTTTAAAGGCCCTTCTTAAAAATTTCCACTTTTTTCAAACTTCTTAATATTGTTTTTGGACTTAAAAGGCAACTCTTCCTCACTATTATCAAACTAAAATCTAAGAAAAAAATGTCATTTTCGTTTTACCCTACTGTATAAACACGCTAAAAACTATTATCATTACGGACAGCAATAGACTTACTGAAAAGAGAGTATTTCTTTAGACAGAAAATATTGAGAAACATCAATTTAGTTAAACCAGATATATAAAAAACAGGCAAATAAACTTTTAAAAACTGAATAAATTCAACAATGAATATGTATATGCGGTAGCGCATATATAATTTCGAGAAAAGTTCAACAATAAATATGTATATGCGGTAGCGCATTTTGAGAAGATAATTTCGAGAAGAGCACAAGTTAAAATAAATAAAAGTAATAGGAAGATCTCTTGCATATGCTTTTCATTAAATATTGCATTTTTTCGTGAGTTTTAATTATATTTACATATTATTTAATTTTAATTAATATATTTTTAACCGCAACGAACAAAATTTTTGATAAAGGTTTCATCTTTCTTAAAAAATAACTTGTAGCGTTTTATGGAAAAAATAACATCTAGTATAATGTTATCGAAATATTATATTTGCTATTTTATATACAGATATATTACTTAGTAAATTTAGTTTTTACATTTTTTTCTTCTTTTAAATAATTTGAATGAATAAATTAATTGGATTGTATCATTTTTTTTTATTTGTAAAGCAAGATTTATGAAAAATCATGCTGTTTTAATTATTGCTTTCCATATATTTACAGATTATTACATATTTAAAGATTACATATATATTCTAAATAAATCAGAAAGAAAAAAAACATCTTAAAAATTTAGCTAATTAAACAATATATCTAGGTTTTCGATAACATAAATATATTGCCGAATATCTATATCTTAATATCTATATGTCTATATCTATATCTATCTACACACACACACACACACGCGCGCGCGCGCGCTCGCGCATATATATATAGTGACAGAAAGATTATTTTACAATATAGTATGTTTTCTATCTTTTAATAATATTGAAAATTTGTTCGTAAGTTTTGTTTCAATGGATTGAAGAACTTTTAAAATATATGAAAGAAATTTGTACGATATTCTATGATTCATTTAAGATTAAAACTATTGGTGAGCAAAAATAATCCTAATACGTCTGTCTATTCAAAAGTAAAAACATTGTTTTTAAATAATCTAGTTTTTATCTGAATCAAATGTTCAAAAGCTTATTCTGCAGATTCCGAAGAGAAAACTGTGGGCTTTCGAAAGTTCTCAAATCAAAATAAATTGCGTAAGCGCGCATTCTTAAGTGCCCTCCTAAAAGCCAAAAGTACTGTATTTGAGCTCTTTCGTAATTTCATCCTTAATTCAATAAGTAAAACTTTTACGAACGATACTTTGGTGACAGATTTGTAAGAAAAAAAATTATAAAATGCATTTTAAGCGTGGGTATTATTATGCATGACAAGGCAAATAGAGCATTTTTAAACAGCAGACATTTTCTTATTCTCGTGCTTATCCGGAGAGAAAATTTTTAAGAGAATTAAAGCAACATTTTGCCATCGAACAATAATGCATTTCCAGTCTTGGAAACTTTAAGCTTAATTCATTTACTTTTACTAAGCTATGAAGTAATGTTGAGCCATTAAGCTTAAAATAACGTCATAGAAGTGAAAAAAGAAATTGTTTTCCTCAGTTAAGGATGAAATTCCCATGAATGTTTGAATTCGTAAACAGGAAATGTGAAATTATTTTCAGAGGAGTAAGCAAAAATTTAAGTTCTAATACAAATAATACTTTTCTTACAAGAATTCTTTAAAATAACTTTCAAGCTTGTTTATAAATTTAATTAAATAAATTTTATGTTTCGCTCCAAATCTTGCTCAAAACATCTAAGTATTCAAATCATGCATTTTTGAAGTAAGATTTTTCTGAAGTTAATGATTTTTGATGAAGTGAAAGTATGATTTTTCATACAGATAAAGTATGATTTTTCATGAAGTTAAAGTATGAATTTTTAGATTACTTAATGTGAGTTTCATTTCCATATTTCCCTTCTCATATATCCCCATATATTCTGTTGATATTCGCAATCATTTAATTTAGAACTCATTTTAAATTATACATATTTTGAGACAAAAAAATGGATGACAATAAAACTGCGAATTAAATATGCAAAGTTAAAGTTGTTTTCAAAATAAATATGCAAAGATTATAAATACGAATGTAATATAGAATTTCGAAATGATGATCCTTTGATATTTTAAACAAAATGTTAAATGACAAATATTAAGGAATTATTGATTTTAGGACATAACTTTTGATGTTCTTCCACACCTTGACCTTAATTTGTTGTCAAAAAAGATACAAAGAGTTAGCTTAATTTATAAATTCCTCACCTTTATAATATTAAACTCAGTTGCCTTGGCAAAAATTCATGCTTTATTTTTTCACGAGAATTCACGCTCACTATTTATACATGATTCGAAAATACTGAGTTTTATAAAAATACTATTTTCAGCTGCAACTCTATTTTTTATCATTCAGCGCATAAATTATGTCGAAATCGTTTTTATACTTTTATATTATAACAATATATTTTCTAACTCTTGATTTTAATGTCATTTCAGACACAAAAAATTCAAATCCACTTTCTATATTTCATGGAATTATAAATAACTTGGCATTTGAATGCAAGATATGAAACGTATTACTAAAACTACTAAATACAAAAAATATTTTTTTAGTTTCTCTTTTCTGAAAGCAAATTAAAAATACATTATAAAAACAATTTAATGTTGCATATTTTGTTTCACAATAGAATATAGACATAAACATATTTCTGACAAAAACACGTAGTAAATAATGAAGCAATAATGCAACATTTTAGTGTTAACAGATAATTAAAAATACATAGGGACATTTCATAAAGTCTAATTATTTTAAATAATATGAAAGTTATTTCTTTAAAATTATTAATCTCATTTTTACATAAATATTTAGGGAAAGCAACTGAATTATATAAAAAGTAGATTCATTCTGTTTCAGTAGGCAGTTACTTCAAAAGTATTCCTTAATCTGCTTGGAACTTTTAAGATTTAATAAATGTCAGACATATATTTTACTTTGGAGAAATATTAAATTAAATGTATGAATATAATTTTAACATTAAAACTTGTATAGCAAGAATTGCTCTTTTTTATTTAAATACTTGAGCTTGACAAAATGGCTTATGCAAGAATTTTGTGTGAAACATTTTTGAGAACAATGTTATGAAAACGGTAAATTTAAGTAATGAGATTTAAATTTTATGCGTTTATCTCTATCTGAGTCCAGATTTCTTAATATTTAAATTACAATTCTTAATTCGAATACTCCTTTAAGAAATTTGCATGCAGTAATAATTTAGTTCCTTTTGCAAATGAATTTTATAAATTAAGATTAAAGTAAAGAAAAAAAATCAACTCATCGATTTAAAATTCTTCAATCTAAAACCTAAGAACAGAAATCCTAACTCTATTCGATGTTATATATTTTTGAATGCTATGATGCATTTCAAAGCGTTAATTACATTATTTACTTTGTTTCTCTTCGAATTATATGAGGTATGATTAAATCAATAAGATTTTTTTCTCAAGTTCAAAAGTGTGGTTTTCTTTAACAACTTAAGATATTAAAGTAAATAATTTATTAATTCAGAGAGATTTATTTTGCAGATTTTAATAATGTTTGGGTTAGAATTATCTTAATTAAGACATATTATTAGACATTTGAAATTGTTTTTTAAGTTTTGGTATGTTATCAAAATGCACAATTTCAAAATTTAGATGAAAGAAAAATTTTAAAAAATTACATTTCAAACAGAAATAATTCTTAGAAAAAACACTGATATATTAAGGATTTTTATGATCCCTTTCTATAAATTTAGTATTTTCCTGATTTATTGAAAAATTTTACTGTAATTATTTCTTTGGAATTCAAATGATTTAACTCCAAATGTGAGTGCATCTTTCTGGAAGCCTTGCTTAAATAAAAATAAAGACAGTTTATTTTTGTTATTAGCAGTTTTATTACAGTTTATGTAATAAAAAGGGATTTGGAGTTAATAAATACTCTAAGTGTTTGCATTGTGAGGTAGGTATTTCTTTTCGCTACGTTATCTTGAATGAAATTTATTAAAAAAGTTGCTTAAGAAAGCTGAAAGAATTCTTGAATGAAAAAATAAATTTTTAATAGTTTTCTTTTAACTATTTGATTGCAGCGTTTTTGCAGGAAAAGTTTGTATTTTTTTCTCTAGTGACAATATATGAGCATTTCAATCACAGCTGGTCTCAAATCTCATAACTTATAAATTCATTATACCGTTCGAAATTATTTATTCAGAATTTTACATGTTTTTTGCATTTTTAGTTACATAATAAAATGATTTCCATGCTTCTTTATTAGTGTATTTTTTCTGTATCATTATATTTTTGTGTAAATTTTTTACAACTGCTTACCGCATTTTAAAGAAATTTATTATATAACCCTCATTAAAAAATCGATATTTACAAACAAAAAACATAGCATCAATTAAAAAATGCAAGAAAAATGCAAATATAACATATGCATATTTCTTACATGTTTTATATTAATTAAATATATCCTTTTCTTAACGAAAGCATACGTAAAAAGAAAATAGTAAATTGAGAATCTTAAGACATTCGTCTGTAAAAGTCATATGAATAAAAATTAGTAAATACAAAAGTCTTTATGCGTAATAAAAAAAAATTATATTTATTTATTTCAAGAAATACATTTTCATACCAAGTACTGTTCTGTATTTTCTTTTATTGTCGGTAACAAAAAAAAAATCACTCTAGGTATGCTTTCTTCTAACTCTTATCTGTTTATTTTTTTACTTGTGTTCACAGAAATTTGCTTCAGTTCCTTCATGTAATTATAAATATGTTTTTAAGCCTTCGCTTCTACTTCAAATGTCAATGCCTGACAAATCTCGTTGAATGAAATGCGAGCTTGATTTTATTCTTAACTATATTAAGAAGTGGAAATGCCATGATGTCGATCATATTCTTCTATGAAAAGGAGACTCCGGACAAATCAATTTGAAACTGCTCACTGAAGTTACTATAGACTCGATCTAAGCAGAGAAAATGTAATTTCTACGGTTTTTATGTGCTCTGCCTATTTCTTTTCCCATTTCCATTTAAAAATGTATTGGATTTGATCAGCAGATTCAGATGACTTCCACTCGCATAGAAAGCTGTTTGCTATCATAACAGTTAGAAAATCGCAAATTTCTATTATGTCAAATGGTTCTCGCTAGAATTCAATCAAATGTATATGACAGTTCAAGATTGTAACGGATCTTACTGATTAATATATATTATATTTTGGAAGGGTAATAAGAAATACTTTTTTATGATAATGGTAGCTAATGTTTAAGTAATAAGTATTTTTATCAATATCATTTTTTTATGACTTTAATGTCATGTTTGATGTAAAGTTAATATATTACCTCAATCAATGTGAATGTGCAGAATTTATTCTCATTTGTAAAAGCATAATTTATTTAATTATTAGCATAGGGTAAAAAAAAATCTTAAAATTTGAAAACATTATTGATTTTTAAAGAAAAATACCTTACTTTTTTTTATCAATATTTCAGTCAATTTTAAAAAAGAAATAAAGGAACAAGCTACAACAACAACAAAAAAAACACCATCTATTTTTTCATTTTAAAGATTTTTGTTGTTCTATATCAGCGGGTATTGTTGTATTGTTCTATATCAAAAAGAAGGGATTGAAAACATTTTTACTTTTTCCTTTACAAACCGTTTCTTTATGAAGCGTACAGTAACCGTCAAATATTTGAATTCGAGATTTTGATGAATTTGCTTGTTTTAGATTTTGATGAGTTCAAAAAAACACAATTTTGGAAAATATCTGTCAACTACGAAGATAAATCAAAAACACTTTAAGGACGGATGAAATTCAATATACAGGCTTAAATTCAAATACGTAGATTTCTATCTGAGCAAAATCCTTTCAGAGGAAGTCTGTCTATTTGGATTCATGCCAGACGGACACAGATTTCATATAAATTAGAACGATGATGAGCAAAATAATATAAATTAGAACGATCATTAGAAAATGAAGAAAGCTAGATAGATAAAATTCGGTCCAAAGATTTAACATTTGTAATGTAGACACCTATTTCAAGCCAAATCCAACAAGAAGATATTTATCCGTCTTTCTGTAATTTCAGAAACATGTAAACGCTATAACTAATATATGCAATGACTTAAATATATCGAATTTAGTATATGATTTTAAGACTTGAAGTGTAGATTTGTGTCAAATTTTTATTAAAGAAAAGGAAAGAAGAACCCGTCTAAAAATTGAAATTCGATTTTTGGATATTTTCAAACCCTGCAGGAATTAATTGACAAAACACTCGCCAAAGAATACACGATAGATTCAGTAAAAATGCGAAAATAACGCCAAAAGTTAATATTTCATAACTATTGTACACCAGTGTCATGCGAGCCATTCTTTGGGATAACAACATTATTACAGAGTATGCAAGAATGTTTTGGGGAGACTACTTTCTTTAGTTTACAGTATTCTGCATCATTAATTCAAAATTTTATAAAGCGAAAATGTATTATAATTGTATTTAACATTGCAATTAAATAATACAGAGTATATGTGCAAATTCGTAAATATTCACCTTTCAAGATTATTACCATCTTGCTCTAAATCGACACATCAGATAGATATATGGAAAACGATTATTATTTTAATAATTAAATAGTCCTATTTTATGAACTCGCGACTATATTTTTATGATGTTTAATGTGTTTTTTTTTGCTTAATATTTTGTACAGATATATACAATTTTGCTTCTGGACTATTTTCTCGTTTTGAGATGAAGACGAGAAAATTTAGCGTCTCTGGAATGCATTCTGAAAATCAAATGTTTCCAACTGTTCTATATCAGTTACAATGATTTTTGTATTTCTTATTCAATACAAACAATCTGTAGAATCACCTAGAAAAGCAAAATTTATAGTCTTTAATTTTAACAAAGTTTAATAAACCAGAGTGATCGGACATTATTGACTCTGTGGATCCGCAAAATTCAAGAAAAAAATAAAAGGTATCCGTTTCAGAAACATGGTGAAGTATCCGTTTCTACAAACATGGAAAACTAAATAAATAAATCGAGTAAGTTCCACAAACAGTCGTTCAATCTACTACAAGCTAAGAAGCAGCAGCAAGAGTGTGACTAAAAGAAAAAAAATCGTGACTCAAAAATTATACCTTTTCCAGGCAGAAAGTTCGACGTGCTGAGAATGTTACATCTTATATACCGTGATGTGAATATTAAAAGAATTGGCGGGTGGAATGTTATAGATGGAGAATGCACAATAAAAAATAGCTAAATTAAACAAAAAATAAAACGTGAAGTGCTAGAAAAACCCGACAAAGTTCAGTTTTAAAAGTAGAAAGAAATCGATTTATTTTAATCACATGTATGAAGGAAGAAATATAATTCTAAAAGAAAATTAAATGTGATGTAATTTCAAAAAATTAAAATGCAATTAATAGTTGTAAAATCTGAATATTTTTTTATTATTTTATTTTATATTATTTTTAGTTAGTTGTCTTTTAAAAAGAAAGAGTCTTTAAATTTTCCATTTTACCACAGATAAATTAGTTTAATTAAAAAGTACTTTCTAATGGTTTTTATGCAATAAAGCGTTAATTTTTTTCTTTATTGTTTCCTTATATAATAATTCCAGGTAATAAAATACTATGTTCCCCATCTAACATCGCGTAAAGTTTTTTTAAAGATTAATTAAAAATATTAAAATTAAATATTTTTAACTACATATATAAATCAAAAATTAAACAGAACTAAAGTATGCAAGTGCATTACAAGTCTGAATTTTTCATAAGAGAATTGTGAACTTACAAATGAAGTGAATAAAAATTAATACCGAAAATGGATCAAATCTACAATATTCCCTCCCTACGAATTTTTCCTTTAAAATAAGTTTACATCTAGATATGCTAACTAGTCAAATAGCTTTTTTTTCTGATGAAGAAATTTGTATGTGTTTGCTGCTTTATCGTTTTTATCATCTCATATAATATACATTACTAGTCTGAATTTTTAATTGATCATCTATAGAAAATTAAAAACAGCATCTATATATTTTTTTTGTACTTTTATACAACATGGCTCATGCATGGCGAAATATGAGATGCTGACTAAATAAACGTAATAATTAATATGGAATTATAATATAATTTTTCATTTTTTACTGAGACTTTAACGTAATAAAAAAATAAAGGAATGTCACACGCACTGTATCCTATTAAAATATAAATATGTGCATTATATCACGGAAATATTCAATATACGTATTACAATTAACCAAAATATTATATTTATATGCATTCTTACGATTATTTAAGCAAATGAATGAATCAGTCATAGAGTCTAATTTGACTTAGATTGATGGAAATTAGATATGATATTCTTTGAAGGTTATTAATCTTTTTTTAACATATTCATTAACTGGAAATAAAATATTCGTAAAAATAAACTATTACTTCAATTCACTACATCGTAAATTTAAGAAATAATCCTTAATTGCTAAGAAATATGTTTCCGTAAAAATCAAACATTTGTAATAAGAATTAATTTTCTTTTTTTAAATAAATGGTTTCATAACTGAAGAAAGTTGAAAATTTAAGTAATAAATTTGAAATTCATTATGCTTGTATTATATAACTCGGATTATATTAATATTTGAAAAAAATTGTCTCAATTCTAGCATATTTGTAACAGACATGCTTTAAATGTACTTTGCACAAGACCTTTTTTACTTGAAGATTACAGTGCAAAATTTTTGCAAATCATAATGCTTAAATTATGTAATTTAAAAGCTATAATTAGAAGAGAAATTGCAGGTCCATTTAAAAAGTACGTTTTAAAAATTTAATGTACTATTCTAAATATTAATTGCATTTTTTCTTAGTTTAAATACGAATTATATAAGGAATGATTAAGACGAACAACTTTTTATTGTTATTGAGGATATTTTTTGAGTTTACGTACTTATTTTGAATTTTGTGAAAGCAAATAAATCTAAAAGTTTAAGCTGTGAAATATATTTTTTTAAAAGCTTTCGTAAATATTTTAGTCAGGATATCTTTAATTAACAGAAAACTATAGTTAGCATTGCTGATCTGTTGAAATTTTTTTATTCAAATTTCTGGTCTGAATACGTGAATAAATGAAATGGGAATCAAATCTGTAAATTAATTCTAATAAATGTCTTTCAAAAACAATGAAGTAATTAGGAAGTAAATTTATTCCCATTTTTAAAGAGTTTTTGGAAATGAAACTAAACAAAATTTAAATGATTTGATTTGAGACTTGAATTATCTTTCCAAAACCGAATTTTGAAAATTGTAAAAGAAATCCATTTGTTTTTTTTTGAGTAAAAAACTAATGCATTTTGCTATTGTGGATAGCGTTTGGCATTTCATCATTATCATTTCTTTCTCCTCTCATAGCATCGGTGGAATCATATGGCGAGGTAAACGATGTTTTTCCTTCTCTTTATGCTTATAATGTATAATTCGGCATTGCCAACCAGCCCGATTTTCAACACCAGCTTTAGAACGCAGTGAACTTCTGCGTTATGGCCTTGCCGAGAGCAATTTGATCCCGACTAAAGTAATCCAGACCTAAAATACAAAGCCTATCTATCTATAGAATTTTGATTAAATATTTATCCTTCTTATTGAAAGACCGGTAGCCGAAGCTCTGTCAGAAACATAATCAAGAGATTTTGGATAAAATTAATTATTTTGTCTACAGTCTCCACCAATTTGCTGAGACTTTCTGAGATAGTAGCCAAAACAATATTTGAAAATGAGTTGGTAATCGTTTCACCCGTATATTCCTTAAAAGAATTCGTATACGTGGTTTAGACTTCATTCACACATTTTCCTGAGCAACGTGTTTGGAAATATATTGCTTGGTTCTAAATCTTTAATCAAAGTCTTAATATTTTTATTTTGAGACAGTTCAATCTGGATTAGTGGCGATTGTAGAAACGGTATACAGATACGAGAGCGATTGACGCGTCATATCAGAGGCTTGCGAAAGAGTTTCATGATATAAAGTCAAAACCAATAGTCACTTTTTGTTACTCGACTGAAATACCAACTAAATATATTTAGCTTTAAGCTGCATTAAAAAAGAGCTTATCATTATTAATACAAAAACTTAGAACACTTCAAATTCCTCTTTGCTTTTTATAACAGACACTCAACTGTTCAATAGCTGTTGTCATCATAAAAAGTAGCCACAATCATATCAAAACGTCACCTTATTACTTTATTGAAGGCGGCGGTAGTTTTATAATATATAGCGATTATCTCTGTTTCTCACCTTTACACAACACAATTTGTTTGTTGTTTGGGGATCAACAAATAAAAATTTCTTAAGAAAAGTATTTTACAAATATATATTCTGAAAATAAAGGATTTGTTGAATTGAAGCAGTAGAAAACATAGAAAAAATGAATCGTTGAAATAATAATTGACTAAAAAATTGGTTATTGTCTTGTAAGATGACAGTACAGCTAAAATCCGAGTTTGTTTTTGTTAAATTTCTTAAAATCAGCTATTTCTGAATTTTTAGAGCCTACATCTTCAAATATATATGTTTTTATTTTTTATAAAGAGTTTCTCGTTACAGAAAAATAATACCTGATGTCTTCATAGAATCCATTAAAAAAAAGATTTTTGAAATTTTTTCAATAAAAGATCTATACTTTATACTTTATGTAAATATACTTTATGTAAAATGATTTTAAAGGATTTTTAAGGAATCTTTTAATGAAACACATTTTCTATTTTAAACTCATAAAAGAGTTGACTGCTACAATAGTGAATAATGAATATACATATGAAAAGGGGAAATATTATAAATTAACTCCTTTAAAGTATAAGTAAAAGGAGCAGCCATTTATTTAAGAGCAATTTTTTTTTACTTCATTTCTTTTTCTAGGATCAGCACACATTTATCAAATTCATTTCATTGCAGTTTCATAAAATTTTATTTAACAAAATTAATAAACATATGTATTAAAAAATTTTTTTATTTCTGCTCGATAAGCTGTATGTAGGAGATTATTTACTGACGAATATATTTTACAACGAATTATTTACTGACGAATATATAAATATATATATACATATATAGCCATATTAACATCTAGCCAAATACTAGGTTAATTTGAGATTATCAGAATACAAAAAAAAATCTTTATTTCGTTTTATAAAGTTTTATCAATTTTCCTTGTTGTGAGCGTTCTAATTTATTTAAATAATAAAGAACAATTAATTTAAAAATTCGTAATATTAAAAGTGTAAATATCGTAATAGCATTTTGAAAGCTCTAAAAATTTATTCACATTTTAAATATTTTTCTCTCCGTATATGAAAAAAAACAACAAAAATATAATAGAAATTACTCTAACTCGTATGTTAGAACAATATTTTTGCGTCAAAAGCATATCCAAATTAATTTAATTTTCTAATACTTAATCCCATCCCATCTCTGCTCAAAATAATCTATTATCATTTCCATGATCTAATTACAAAAATAAGAACGTTATAAATAATCATAAATAAAATTCAACACTTAAAACTAGAATACCAGGATAATCCTTTTTTATTAAAGTCGTCTATCTCTGTATATTACACAACAAATGTCTTAAAATGATTTTATTATGAATATGAATTAATCTGAAATGATTAAAGCATTTCATCAATGGTTATTGAATATAGATTCATCGGAACAATTTTGGTGTTGCATCAAAATGATCATTTTTGACTTAATTATCTCACAATTAAATAATAAATTAAAATAATAAATAATATATTATAATTTATATATACTATATAATTTATTATATATAATTAATTATAATAAATACTTGATATTAAATTGTTATATTAACCAGCCGGAGGGGCTTCCTGAATTTTCTCGGATACACTCTAATAAAGGTCTCATTTCCTTCACCTATCAAAAATTGTGAACCTTTGCGAACAATAGTTTACGAAATATAGATTTTTGTACGAACATTTTTAGTAAAACTATCATGCGAATATCTATTTGGAAGAACTTTTGTCGGCCAATTGAAATCATAATCTGGGACAGTAATATGCTTATAATAACAACATAATATACCGACTGTCATAGTTTTAAATCATTGCATTTGTGAGTTGTTCAGTTTACATACATGCGAAATTACAAAGTGAACTCAATGATAGTCAGTGAACTCTTAAACTAATTTGGTTCAAAATTTTTCTAGAAGCTACATTTTATATGCTAAACCTACGTACCAAATTTTATTGATCTAGCTCTTTATGCTTTGTAATCATTGAGTTCACTTGCATTTAATCAGCCAGCAAGACTTTCTCTGAATAGATTTCCTTCGTAATGTGATAGTAATCTACAAAACTTCGGAAAGTGAATATAGGAAATTTCATTAATCAGGCTCAAAACGTTTTTGAGTTATCATGTTTAAAAAACAGAGAGACATAATGCTAAAATGTGTTTTTTAAATTCAGGAAGATCAAAATTTTGAGTTCGAATTTTTTCATGATTAGAATATTTTCTCTACTTTCTTTGTATACGAGAAAATAAAACTTCATTCCAAATACTGGAAATATTCCAATTTTAAGTGAAGGAAATACTTTTAAATCTTAAAATTCAGCAAGTTTGTAAATCATCCGAAATTTCATGCAACTTAATTTTTTGATTTCGCATCTATCTAGATTTTATTTTTTCTATTATATGAATTCTGCATTTTGCATGCATTATAAATTCATAAATATTTCGCTTTTTTTTGTGTATATACTATTTATATAAATATTTTCAGTGAAGGCGTTTTTCTACGAATTTGAATTGACATGCTGGGAATTGAAAACATTTAAAAATATATTTCTTGAAACATTTCATATTCCTTGTGCCTTTTCCTGAATCGGCTTCTCTATACTTCTATATCTATACTTATAAATAAAGCTCAATGTGTGCGTGTGTGTTGGCGCTCTACAGGCCAGGTCATTTGACCTACAGCTACCAAATTTGGTACATGTATACCTTAGAGGTCGGGAATGTGCACCTGGGGTCCCGTTTTGTGAATTTTTAATTAGAATTTTAATTATTAATTAAAAACTAACTTTCACGCCAAAAAACTCTTTCATTTTCCTCACCGACAAATAAGAAAGGCTTCAGTTTTTTTTCTCCCAACAGTAATGAGGCTAGGGTTAACATTTTTCGACCAATTATTTCAAACTATTCTGTTTATTTTCTTAATGTTTTATGCATTTAAAATTAAACATTGTTAATTAATCCATCTTTCAGATTCATTCTCAAATACTTTTGAATTAAAATAACACAGAATAAAGGAAATTAAAAATGTCTAATCTGCATAGCTTTACTCCAAATGGCGTAGAAAAATTCACGCATTTGCGTTACCGAAACTGGCGTTGAAAATTCACGCATGCGCATAGTGTTCTGATTGTTGAGATGACAACCAATATCAACGGATGATTTAAATTATTTTTAGATTAGTTGCATTCTTTTGTAATTAAATTGTATTTATGTTAGTTATATATTTTTTGCATATGCTTATAGTTTTAAGTACATCGCTTTTTAAGTAGTTTTTTTAAACCTGTTTTCGATCGATTATTTTAAACTATTCATTTTATTTTCTTAGTGTTTGATGTATTTAAAATTAAACATTGTTAATTAATCGATCTGTTCATGATGAATCTGAGAAAATTTTGTTGACAAATTCTTGAGATATTACATAAATTAAGAAAGATATTCTTTAGTGCCCATAAAGTTTAAACGCTCAGTGACTCTGTTATCAGTAATCATATTATAAAAAAAATGCTTTGTTTCAGTAAAAAATATTATTATATTAATTGCAGATTAATTCTTTCCACTTTAATTTAAAGCATAAATTCTACGAGAGGTAACAGAAAATTAGAGAGATACATATTACGTTATGACTGAAGGCCTTTATAATATTATGAGTGAGTTATATGACTATGAAAATTTGAAGTTTTAAAATATTTTGATGAAGAATCTATTAAAGATGGAATTGCGTAAAATATTTAATTATTAAAATTTAAATGAACATCAAGATTGGTGAACCGGCTGGTCGCCAAAGGTGGCTAGTCCTTAATAAATGCTGTTTACATTGCGTGTTTTCATTCCTATATCTCTTATGGGTTAGTCGATTTTTTTCATCTTAGCTATATCATGTATTTCGGTTTATTTTATTTATCGAATAAGATATACAGTTCATGCATTTATTATTGTAAAATCGAAAACATTGAAAACTGAAATTTTGTAAATCGTTGTAGCATTTAAGCAAAATTTAAAAATTGTTTATTTCAGATGTAGTTGATTTTCCAGCCAGCCATGAAATTGATATTTCGCAGCCTATTCGAAGATTTCTATGGTCAGCTACTGCCTTTTATAAATTTGAAAAGTTTTGTGACTAAGTTTTTATATTTTTGTATAAGAAATACACAAAGGGTATAGAATATAAAATTTCGAACGAAATCCATTCTCTGTACAGTCTTACAAATATAAATTAACACAATAACAACAAGACGAAAATAACGAAATGGATGAAATTTAGTACACATATTTAACATCTAAAATGTACATATATGTCAAATTTGAAATCAAATCCTCCAACAGATTGGTCTCTGTTTGTGGATTCTTTTGAGAGTATATAAATGCAATAATTCAAAAACGCAAAAGTTAGGCATATAAAATTTGGTCCAAAATCTAATGTAGATTTCTAATCTAATGTCTACTAAAATGTAGATTTTTATAAAATTGGGTGCCACATCTGCCAAAGTATTCACCAGCTGCTTGTCTTATTTTAAGAAACTTAGCTATAAGTCAAAAACATAAAAACCTAATTATATAATTTTTTTACGATGTCCTGTGATTACAAATGCATCTCTGTGTGAAGCTTTGATTCAAATCAGTCGAAAAAATGGCGTCCAAGGTACATATTCGTTTCCTTGCTACTTGTGTATCAACCGCATTGTGTATTACCCGCTAAGGTTTCGTAACTGTTACTCGTCAATTGCATGATGTTAATAATACATAAGTATAGAGTATGAAGAAATTTTGGGGTAACCACTCTCATTGATTTTTTTTCTTCTTTTTGAGACTCTTAGGAAAACACTCATGTGCAAATATGCAAGTATCGATAACAAAACCAGCTGGAGTGGTATCCCAAAAAACGTCATCTCGTACTCTCTAATAAAGGTCTTATCTTTCTACCCCTTTCCCCCATAAAAATGTAGACTTTGGATAATGCTGCAAAAAACTTCATGATATTGGCGAGTAGTAGCAAAGTAATATAGATCTTATGTATGAATCTAGCATTTTTACTGACTCGGTTGTTCGAATATGTATCTGAACGCCATTTTTTCCGTTTTACAATAACTAAAATTTGACAAGACTATAATTGTAATATCAATATCACATATTAGAGGCATTATGTTTATGGGTCTTAGCTTTTACACGCATGTGACAGTACAAACTGATAGACGGTTGATACTTGACATATTTATTTCAAAATTTAATAAGAATCGACATTTTAAATGCTACAAATGTGTATAAAATTTTATTTATGTAGTTCTTTATGTTTTGAAATCTACCATGTTTTTTAAAGTCCATATACCGTCTATCCTGTTCAAAACATTATTGAATTATTGTGTACGCAGGCAGATAGACAATCATATTGCTAAAAAATGTGTTCTTATAACTGAAAGAGGTCTGAAACTTGGAGATCCGTCAAAATTTCGAGTTCAAATATTTTGACAATTAGAATTATTTCTATATGCTTCGCATTCGAGAGTGTAAAATTAAAATATAAAAATTAAAAAAAAACACACTTTAAGAATACCAAATGTAAGTAATCAAATATACAAAAATTAGTGATATGCATACATATTCTAAATAAATAAATAAGAAAATTAAAATTGAAAAGTAGCTCAAGTTATCTCAAAATTTCTTAAAGGTCTTTCAGATTACAGTTGAAAGACGCCAATATTTAAACTTCTAATTAACATTAAATAAACATTGTGTATTTATATTAATGAATTTATACTCCTATCTAATTAAAATATAAAAATAGGGAAATATTTATATTTTAAACTATATCTCAACAGAATACAATATGAAGGATTTGCATATAGTAAAATTCAACCAAAGCAATTTATGATCTCTTGTTTGGATTTTTAGGTGTGTGTCTTAAATTTATAAAGAAAATTATAACTTCGTCTACCATTATATAATGAAGAAGCTATTTCTTAAGTATCAATAAATACCTTTCGAGGATTTTTATGAGTGCATTTTAAATTTGTACAACAAATTATAATTTCGTTTACCATAACATAATGAAGAAGCTGTTTCTTGAATATAAGATATTCCAATATATAGGTGAGAGCAAAACAAGAAGACGACGCTAATTATATTTATAATGCATTCAGTTCTTGAGGTAAATTATTATACTTTGCATACATTACTAGAATGACCGTTTCTTACATTGTATCGAATATGATATAAATATTGCAATGTTTGTAAAACCTGTTTAAGATAGTCATACATAGCAGAGAATAACCAAATATAATCTCTAGAGTCAGAGAGATCTGACGTCTCTAACATTGAAAATTACAACACGTCGATCAAAATGCAAGAAAATCCTTCTAACAATCAAGAAAATGGCAGCAACAGCTTCATTTAGTGTCTAGCAGTGTGGATCTTCAGAATTATCTTTAAGTCAACATAATCTCCTCAACTGTGAAAAAAGATCACTGGGATTTACTTAGTGTGAAAAAAATGCAAGCCTACAAATAAAAGACGTTTTTATTTCATAAATATGTGCAACTTTTATTAGGAGTATCATCAATAAATAGATTATTTGATTAATAAAGTTCTTATCTTTTTCTATATCTGTAATACAAGTTAATAGATAAAAAGATAATAAAAACAAGATATTTTTTACAAAGAGATAAATTGTGATTGTGAATACAGAAAATTGCGATGCTTATTTTTGACCTTTTCGAAATTTATAATCCCAATAGACATTAATATTTCTGAAATAATATCTTGATTTCTTTTCATCGTATATTCCTTGAGATAGATACTAAGTAATGACCATCTTATTATCTTTAATAACATCATTATGGCATAAGAAAGAAAGAAAGTAACCAGAAATCGTATCAGTAATTGGAAAAGTTATTTCTTACGATAGTTGTTATTTTTATCTCAATTTCTATTATTTGAGTTAAACTTATGTTATTAAAAAATGTGGAACTAAATGCACTAAACAGTAATTACATTCATACATTTCTAACTTTTATTACCTTCCGGATCAGGAAGCTATGTTATCTTTTAGCTATCTCAATAAACAGATGATTTTAAAAACTTTGAAGCATGATCAAAAAGCTTCTGATTTTAAAATGAAGTTTGGAATGAAACTATTTTTCCTTTTTTTAGAAATAAATTTTTAATGACTGATTAAAAACTTAATTCTAAGATTTTAAACTATAATTAAAATTATATATTTCTTTTATGTTTAAATAATTTTAATTGTAAAATGAGTTGCATAAATTATTTCAGATATAAACTTCTTAAATTTTGATATTTATTTAATTTAAACTCTTTGATTGTTAAATTTCGAATTAACATAAAATAATAAATGTGACCCATGAATTGAAGATTCCTGTATAGACAAATGCATTTTATTTATAAACTATTTGGAATATGGGATTTCAGTTTAAGAGGAAAGAACGAATAATAATAATAGTTATAATAACTGATTTCTCACCAATTGCAACAATAAAAATGTAAAAAATTTAGTAACAGTAATAATATAAAATAAAATATTTAGAAGAGTGCATAGCATCAACACACAGTACCATTATGATAGAGGACAATGAATAATTAGAGAGTAAATTATATAAAATTCATGAAAATTATGAAATTGTAGTGATATGATGCAATTTAGAAATTAGAATTTCGGTAAAGAGCAGCCTGATACTTATAAAATTATTCCCTTTCATGAAGCATTGAAAATTTCACTGCAGAAACTGTAGTATTAAGCAAAAACATCCAAATGTTATGAAAAAAATTAATAAAATTTTAATTCAATTGGGATATCTGATGTTTTAATAACATAATAATAATGAATTGTTATTTTGCACCTTTAAGTATTTAAAAAATGGATATGAGTTATTTATAACCATAGCAGGGCAAAACTGATAACTTACAATATTATTTTGATTCGGCTTGAATTTTGTTAAGATATTATTAGAAGTCTTCATAATTCATATTGATGCTTTAAAAAAAACAGCTTTACATCCGTACCCAGATGTATTTTTTGAGTCATTTAATTTTCAGGAAAGTAAATGATTTTGTCGAGGTAAGTGGCAGAAATATAAAATAAACAAACAAACATTGGCCTGCACATTTTATCTGAGTAAAAATAATTTTTATTGGTTAATTTTTACAAATAAAAGCACTTATTATAATTACTTACTCAGTACATTTTCGCTTCAACATAATTTTGTATTTCACGTTTCCTTTTTTTTCCCTTTTATGAATTGGCAAAACTTAGCAAATTAACATCAATAATTCAAATGATTTTTCATTGTAAACAAACACCAGCTCTGCTTATTCCTCTATTATGTTTACAGAAATATGCTTTATGATATGGATATCATCTTTTTTTATTTCTCCCTGCATCTCCTGCTCAGTTCTTGACGATTTTTGAAGAATAAAACGTGAGCTTGTTATTCTTCTTGAATATATCCGAAAATAGGAAATTTTTGGTGTCGATGGTATTTTTATTTGAAAAAAAAATTATTTTCAAATATAGTTTGAAAAATATAGTCTCCGAACTTAATACTAACGTGAAAGATATATATAGATTTTTTTTGTTACAAAACTAAATTTCTTCGCTTCTGGTAATCTCAGTCCATTCATTTTTTTTTCGTTTCCATTTAAATGATGCTAGTTCTCATCACAAAATTTTGAGACCTTCTGATAGAATAGAAGAGTTGAAAAACATTATTATTTGAATTTCCATTGAAATAAACGATTTTAAAATGAATTCTGTAAATGTTTATTACTATTCAATAATGAAAAAAAAATGTTTTGTTTTACAACTCTGGAACACACTTCATTTTATTAGTCGAGTGTTAAAAAATATTTCCTGCGATATAAAATCTAAAATATATTTTTAAAATTGTTTTATATATAAATTTTAGCATTCATCTTATTAGTATTATTTTAACAGTGTTAATTTTATTATGAGGCGCTTATATATTTTGTCTATTTCATTTCACAGAAACTACATTATCTTTTTGTGTAATCATTTAATTTAGTTTATTGGTGCAATATATGAAAACGGAAAGCTGGTGCGATTGATCTGTAAAGTATCTAGTTTTATCTATTTTTAATCAAAACTCCTTTTTTAAAGCAGAATCTCAGATAATTTTACAATAACTCTTTTATTGGACAAATAGATTTGGTTCTAAATATTTCTACATATAGGTATCTCCTGCCATTATCAACAATATAATCACTGAAAATTTCCTGATGAATGAAAAAACTTCAAAAAAATCAATTTGAAACTTTAAATAAGATATTTTAAACACTGGTAAATAAATCGAATAATTTCTTTGAGAAGTAAGAAACATTTTTTATTCACTGTAATATATATCCTTATTTAAGTGAAAATGCTAAAAAACTTTTAAAGAATTATTTGCCTATTTCAAAAGATATCATTTAAATGATCGTAGATTTCTAAAGAACCATTGAATAACTTAAATAAGCAAATGTGGATAAAACATAGTTAAAATATAAATAAAAAGCAGTTTTGGGTTTCTTTTGATGATGGAAAGAAATCGAATGTTTACTTTTATGACTAAAATTTTTACAATTAAAATGCGCATTTATATAAAAATAGAAAACCAAAAATTCTGTAATATTACAACTGATTACTTACAGACAAAGAATTATAATCATCTATTTTATTTAATTGCAGATTGAAATTGAGAAATAATATTTTTCATTGGATAAATAGTTTTAAATACGCCGACATATGGTCATTTAGAATATGTATGTATAAATATTTTTAGAAAAAAATATTTTAAATATTTTAATATTTCTATAGATATAAAGATATGTATAATAAATGAAATAATATTTGAGAGTTTTTAGAATGGCATGTTCTTGGCTTATCAAAAATATTAGCAAAGATGACACACAAGATTCCTTGTTCATGATGAAATGAAATCTGATGGGTACTATGTTTCATAAAAAATTAAAAGTTGCTATCAATTCTAGAATTTTGCATAATCTTTAATACTGCATTTTTATGCTTATATGTTCTCTCTCTTTCAAGCACATACATTTACAAAGTTCTTAATTTAAAATACTAAATATTTATTTTTCAGAATTATAAATATATTTACGAACAATAAAAATTAAAATTTCTAGGTATAAGCATCTCATATAAAACACCCGAAGCTTTATTTTCCTTTCTTAACATAATTCCAACTTCCATATAGTTATTGCTATATATTTTATTATAAGCATTAAAGTTGAATTCATTACTATCAAGTGTTTTGCAAAAAGTTTGAAATCTTATCTTTCTAATCTATCTAAATTATTTCAGTAACTTTAAATAGTATTTCAATTTAGATAAAAGTATGTTTTCGTCCTATTTATTTAAAGATTCTTCAACCAATGAATAAAAACCTAATAGCTTAAAACTGAAACCCATTGTTTTTTAAACCGCCTTTATAATAAATTAGCATTAA
Source organism: Argiope aurantia (assembly GCA_026543865.1). Classification (NCBI taxonomy): domain Eukaryota; kingdom Metazoa; phylum Arthropoda; class Arachnida; order Araneae; family Araneidae; genus Argiope; species Argiope aurantia. Next base: position 10,391 of record JAPMOR010014745.1, on the reverse strand, counting down.
AATTTTTTTTGCTTAATTTTTCCTCTTTAAATTAATACTGCTAACCAAATACACTCTTCTGATAAAAATTTAATAATTAAAAGTTTTATTTAATGATTGTGATAAGGTAACATATTTCTAAATATACACGTTTTTGCGTTTTAAAATTATATGCAATATTTATCATTTCAAAATTGAGGAAAGAGCTGTTTGGTATAAGGAATTTAATTGGATAGCATTTCTTTTACTAAAAAATGTTTGCAATTGTTATCCCAAAAAAAAAAAGTATGATACTTCAACAACAATTATTTTTAAGATTTTTTTTCTAAATGTAACTATTAATAAGTAAGCGAAGGAATAAGAGTTATGTAAAAATAATAAAGGTATTTTTCGTTCTCTAAAAATCAACACTATTCATTTATGAATATTTATGATATTGAGAAAAATTCGAACAATAATTATTTTTTCAGATTCTTCTGAAATATTAAATATTTAATTTATAAATTAAATTAAATTTAAAGAAAAATGTTTGCATTCTTTGTACACTTAATCACCAAGTTCTACTTATTAAAAGAAAAACAGCTAAAACATTTCTAGACTGTCAATGAAAAAAAAAAAATTCCTGCTGTAATCACAGAGATGCCAAAAACTTTTATTTTTAATTCCTTTCCTTCAAAACCGCATAACGTGAGCCTACTAAAACAATAAAATTAAAAGAGAAACACCATACTAGAATCTAACCACTTAGGTTAACAAAGTCAGATATAAAAGAATTCTAAAAAAGGTTTGACTAAGGGACGCTTTTTCAACTGTGCATTCTTTTTCCGCGAAAACAAGCTATTTTGCCAATAGTCATTTTTTTTCTTTTTATTTCCTCTCTATTTTTTAAGATCAGCAAATCTTTTATTCTTTCAAGACTTTTTTTTTTCTTTTTTTTTTTACAAAAGACTTATTTTAAAGCATTTTTTTTTTGCTGTATTTTTTTCTGTACTTCCTTTGGACATAGTGGGTGAAAATAAAATAAAAGATTTAAGTATGTGACGACAGTAGCTACATTTGATTTGGTTTTCAAGTAAAATATCTTTGAAATTTTGAAAATATTTCAGTATTTTATTTTCAGAAACTTTTGTGTTTACTAAAAGCAGCACAAATAATTCTGAGAAAAAGGTCAGATCTCTCAAACACATTGTCGAAGTGAGATTTCTTTGCAAAAAAACATGATACAAAGAAAAATAAATATTCACATTTTTTGAAATAAAGAAATAGATTGCTCGAAAATATTTTTCATCATAAAAATAAAACAATGATTTGATGTTTATGAAAATTAATGTTTCAAGCTTATATATACTAACTGTATTAATTAAAAATTAATATACTGATTCGCAATATTTAAGGATGTAATAAGCTTTAACTATGGTATTTCACAATAACACACTCTGGAATATTAGATATCACAACATAATATTTTAGATTGAAGCACATGACCAAAATGAATAATATTAAGGCGAACAATTTTAAAATAAATAGGCATTTTAAATCTGAATTTAGAAATTTAATTGATATCTTCTCAACATTCCAATTGTGACCATGCATGATAAAATGCAGGAACAACTGATCCGATGGTCACTTTTGACGTCCTTTACATTCTATTATCGATACCAGACTAAGAGTTTTTATCTAATGAAGGAATTCTCCAATCTGCATAAATATAGCAATGGAATAAAAAAAATAATGTCAATTTATTATATATATTATAATCATTTTATTGTATATTTTATATTATTATATTTTACGAAACTAAATATAACTTTCTTATGTCCTCTAATTTAATAAATTATATGAATTATAGTCTTCCAAATATTATTTTCAGATAAATATAGTTTTTGTTCATTAATTGCATATTCTAAAACATATTCTAAAAATTTCTGATGTAATGATAACTAATATTTCAGTGCAATAACTGAGGAAGGAAATATAGTTGTAGCAAGTTACTATTTGTAATTGAGAATAATCAAACTTAGTTTCAAATCAACAAAATTATAAATAAAATATTGCATTTTATTAATCATAATGGAGAAACAAAATTAAAAACCTAAATTGTATTAAAATTATTAAATTATTGAAAATATATTTATGGAATTAAAAATAATTTTATGATTTTTAAATTAGATATTTTAATATGCTAAAAAATTGATAATATTTTTGATTAAACGTCAAATTGCCTCTTTATTGATGTTTCATTTTGATTTAATCGAAGGCGATTTAAAAACATATAATTACTTATATAATAGATGATACAAACTAATCATTGTGTGAGTTTCTTACTCTTTATTTTTACTTGCTATATCAAATTAAAGACAATTGGCTTATGGTCTGAAAAATATACTCATAGATTTAGAAAGAATGATGAAAAGTAATTATCCCTAAAATATTTTTCTACTTTAAATTCTTTTTGATATATTACACCACAAAATAATGATTGAGAGTGAATATTTTTTTTATAGAATTGCGAAGAATTGAAGATAATTGTTGCCTTTCTGATAATCAATGAATAAATTATTTTCAACAATACATTAGATTTATTATAAAAATTATTAAAAAACTAATTAAATGCAAATGTTGAAATAATAGTCAAACAATATCGAACTCTAAATGTTCTTTCTAATTTATTTGAAATATGAAAAAATCATACAATATATTTTAATATGATTATTGCACATTTTTAAAGTTGCCGATATTCGATAAAAATTCTTATTTTTAAATGTTTAAAAAACATTGAAAATCTATTTAAATAATTTTTAAAATTATTTTATACATAGCAAGATGTTTCATATTCTTTGAGAAAAGTAACTTGAACAATAACATTCAAATTTAGATGAAGGGTAGAGGTGACTGACTGTAGACCCTTTTAATTTAATTTGAAATTCGTTATTTGTAAACACTGATTTAAAATGGTAATCATAATAATGAATTGCTTTGCTTCTTTTTTTAATGCACAATATTCGTTTTCCAGTTATAAATTCTAGTCTTTTGAAAACAAAATTCCTTTTTAATAGTCATATTTCGTGCAATAAGATGTGAAGTTTGATTTAAGTTTGAATATCGCTCGATAATTCATTAAGAAAAGTCATTTATTTATTTATTTTTTGTGCTATAAAGCTAAAATCTGATAATGCTACGTTTTTCAATTTCATGCTGACTTATTGGAATAATTAAGGGAGTCTTCATTAGTATTAGAAGTTTTTATTGAAACCTTTTTTTTAATTTAAATAAAATATTTAAAAATGTTTTGCAATTAAAGGATTTTTTTAATATTAAAGGGTAAATAATAATCATTCATATTTCCTCACTTTATAGTTCTTTAAAAATATATTTGATAATATAGAAGGAATATGGTTTTACATTATCATAGCCATAAAACTAAATCATGGTTATAAATAATTTTAGGGGCATGTGTGTACAAAGTGTGTACATTAAATTTGTTTGAATTTAATATGCACATATTAATATTTCTGAAAGCACCTAGCAACTTATAGAAGAGTGTAAGAAAAATATTTTATTTATTGACACTTTTCCACTAAAGAGAGAAAATAAAAATTTATTTTTTAAAATAGATATTTTATTAATTAAATTAAATTAAAAAATTAAAGTAATTTCATACATTTGGGTACCTTATTTAATAAAGCTTTGCGACTTAGAAATACATTCCTAATAACAATATTGAAGGAAATAAATGTTTGTTTCATATTTTGGTACATCATGCATGTATATTAAATATTTTTATGAGGCATAACTTATTTATATTTATCTAATTAACTAATAAGACATTAATTTTAGCATTTTCTTCAAATTATTACTATATATTGCTGCTCAAGGACATTCTATCATTTTCCGTCAAATTAATAAAACAGACTCTTACTTCGAAATTGTATTATCTCCCCATGCATCATGCACGTTAAGTGCATCTGGATGAAATATCAAAAATTATCTTGAATTATTTGAAGTTTTATATCTAAACAATAATACTGAACATTTTGAAGATAGTAGGACAAAGAGTAATAAGTTGATAAAAGCCTAAGTAATGGAAATATCATCAAACTAAAATATATAGGAGGAGAATAGATGTTGGTTTAAAACACATACAAAAGCATTTGATGCAACTCGCGTAGATTTTTAGTGTCATTATTTTCATCTAAAAAACGTTGCATATATAAACCATATTTAGATATGCATCATTATAAAATAATGCGAAAAATATAAAACACATCTTTGAAGATAGATATGCACTAAATGAAAACCCGTATTATATTAAAGCACATTTCAAGGATTATTATACATCAGATTTCAAAAGTAGAAAAAGTGGGAAAAATTTTCAAATCGTGTATTCAAATGATTTTTTAAAAAAGTAAAACACCGGGATTCGTCAGGCAAATTTATTTCTAACTTTTCAAAAAAAAAAAAAAAAAAAATTCTAAAAATACGTTGCTGTTTTTCAAGAATACATAATAAAGAAAAAATTTGTATGGGACGCGCAAATTCTATGCTATGTGAATATATTACACATAATATATATTAAAGAAAATAAAAATTAAACTGCAGGTTTAGATTTTTTGATATATAAGCAAACTCCTCTGATAATGTTTGAATCAATAGGAAAGGAACTTGTAATGTAGAAAAATTAAATCAAGACATGTCAATTGAACTTATAAAGACTAATAATAATTTTCGATCGTTTTTCCATTCTTTTAAGTGAATCAAAGTAAAAGATGATAATAAATAGCGAATATTTATTGATTTTTGAAAATTTGTATTAAATTTTAGTTCCACGAGTTTTATTGACAATTAAATATTTTAATTTCTAGTAAATCAATCCGAGATTAATTTATGTTTAGAAATGAAATTAAAAAAAGAATAAATTTAACAATCGTCTTATCTTGATTTTTATCTAGTTGAATCCAAAGACTTTAATATGCATAAAATCCGTTATAATCACATGATTAAAAAATAAAATAATTAAAAAATATATATTGAGGATTTAAAACTAAACTTCCCTTAATTTGGTGCTTAGTTTAGAAAATAATATTCATTCTATAAGAGAAGTTTCCAAGAATTTAAAAAATACTCTACAACTGCAATATTAAAATTCGAATATAATTAAGAGAAATAAAAATTGAGGTTTTATTAAAGCATGCAGAAAGAATCAGAGCTCCAAATAATCAGTAATTTTACAAGAGAGAATTTATTGCATTAACTATAACGCTAATATAATCTATTATATTATATTTAAGCAATTTTTACATTTTTTAAAATGATTAAATTTATGGTGATATATTTCTCTTCAAAAACAAAAATATTTAAAATCTTTAAAAATATTCATACTCTCTCCATACTATTTCTAAAATTTCAGAAATGCGAAAATGATGATAATTTAAAATAAAATAAAATCTCTGACACTTTAAGAGAAAAACACTTTATTTAATTAAAATTAATAGGGAAAATGCATTCGAAGCAAAGTTTAAAATGAAACGCTTGGGGTTTACTGAAAAATGAAAAACTCAATCCTGATGACTTTTGGGGCCAATAGATTTAGTCTGCAACTTGAAGAGATGTAATTCATTAAATTTAGGATTCACGGAACATTTTGATTATGTAAGGTGTCTATTTCAAGGATAGGTTGATGGTTATGATAATTACTGTTTAATATTGTGAATCATTGTATTTTAGTTTGAAACGCATTGTTTTATTAAGTGTTATGCATCATATGTTTTATTACAAATAATTCATGGTATCGCATTTTTTAATAATTTTTTATTTTTATTCTAATATATAGTTAATTATATGCGTCCAGCGTTGCGATTAGAAGTTTTTTCTTCTTTTTTTTTCTTTTCATGAAAAATTATTCATAACTGTTTAATTTCAAAGAATTTTGTGAAAAAATATTTTTTTTATAATACGAAAAGAAAAGAAAGATAATTCTATTCTATATATCATCCAGCTAATTTAATTTTTGCATCCAAAAAATTTGAGGTTACTATATGAATATTTTGTAATAGTTAAACTGTTAGAAAATTTCTATTTTATGGATGTTATGAAATTTGAGTTATTTATCTGAAATATCATATATTTTTGAATTTAGGTATCAAGTTATTTGTGTGATCAAATATGATACTCAGAACTCAGTTTCATTGTCCTAGCAACTCAGTTACTTGTGAGCTGAACAAAATACGATTTGCTGATTTGAAATGCAGAATTGTATATATTTCCATCTCCTTTTTTCTTCATTCTACCTCTACCCCATTTTTTTCACAGCATTCCACTTATATCAGTCCCGCTGCTGTCTTTCTTAATATTCACACCACGACGATTTCAGATATCGCATTCGTAGCATGCCGAACTTTCTGTCAAGGAAAAAGCATAATTTTGGACCATTGGTGACTGAATATTCTTTGCTCTCTTTCTGTAGTTACTTATGCTCTTTCATCTAGGAGACAGAACTACAATTCGTGAACTTTCCTCTTCATTTTTTTATTTAAAAGAAATAAAATACAAACATTTTAACTGGCTTTTCTGGTGGAGCAGGATTTAGTTCTTATTTGTTTTTTTCTTTAGATAGAAAAGTACAGCAGCCAGAATCGTTAAAAGCTGTTATTTGGCAAAGTTTGATTTTCAGTGGTAAATGATATGGCATATTTTCACTCACTTCTCATATATGGGAATAATGCTGTGCAAAACGATTATCTTTGTTTTGAATTTAGAAAAGCCATATATTAAAAAAGTGAAGTATTTTGCTTAGAATATTTCGTTAAAATTACGTAGGACATATTAGAAAATATATATTTTGATAATCATCGATTCTGAGGAATCTTAAGGCAATGAATTGTTTTCTGATTCTTCAAATTATTTTCATACTAGCCGTCTTTGGCAACCATCTGGTTATCCAGAAATACTGCTTGTACTTAATTTTCATTTATTGATACACAAATTGAATATTTATGATTTCCTGAGAAAAGTATTTGTAAACAATATAACATAGACATTAGATACTATATTAATTTACTTGTTAACAAATATCAGTTTAGTTTAAGTTTAATTTACAGGAATGTAATTTACCCAATAATAAAATGCACTGTTCCATTAATGAGTCAATTAAACTTTCTGATAGAATAAAGTTCTTAATGGAACTGAGTCTCATGGTTAGTGTCACTAAAATCATAAATATTCCAGTAATCTAAATTTTAAATACCGTGCGCCATCATTCGCGATACAGTATTTGAATTTCCATATACCTCATATATACTACTGAAATATTAAATTTATTCTTTACTCCTTTTGACATTAGAAGAAAACCAGGCAATAACGTATTTAATGAAACGATTAAAGTAGTTTGAAATTTATTACAACAATGGAATGCATCGTAAAAATATTAACTTTTAGTCATAAATAAAATATTTAAAAATATGAATTTTTTAAAATTATTTTTTTTAATTTAGAAAGAAATTACCCAGCAATTTAATTGATACCATTTAAAAGATTTTTTAATTTTTTTAAATGATGGAATAATTACTTTTAGAAATACAATAAATCGTAAAATCTCTTTAATTAAAAAAAATTCTAATTAAATCTTACAATATTATTCGGAGGTGCACTTTTGCACCTTTCAAAGTATATTTCAACCAAATTTATTAATCTAGGTCACTCTACCCCCCTTGATTATTAATGGAATTATTTTGTGGCATTATTTGTGATTTTGTGGCAAGAAGTGTTAAAAGTTTTTTATTATGATGTATTCTTTTATTGGTATTACATTTTTTTATTGGTATTGCAATTTTTTTAATGAAGTTTATGAATTTATTCTGATTTTTTTAAACTGAAATAATTTGTAACCTGTTTTATTAGAATATAAAATTAGACTTGTGAAACAGATCAGTCATGATTAAATTTATACCATAACTGGAGATTTTATTAATTCTATATTTAAAAGATTGAAATGAAGTAAAAGTCTTGTAATTAATAGCTGCCTAACTATGAATAATTTTGATTATTCGTTCATAAAAATTATTCTTTGTAAATAAAAAGGGACTTTACTTTCAGTAATAATTATATGACTTCATTTATGGTAGATAGAATTTGATGTAATGTATTTTCATTAATTTAATTTCAAAGTTTCAATGTGCAACATTAAAACTGGGTCTAAATACGGGCGATAAAAATATGTATTTCAATATATTATAACTTGACAGCATTATAATTAAAGTTTAAGCAGATTTCCTTTAAATAATCAAGGACCAGTATTTATATTTAATTTTTATATCAGGAGTGGCTTTTCTTTATGTTAGTATTTCATAAATATAGAAAGAGAATAATAAATAATGACAAGTATTAAAGATTGAATAATATTTCCTCGTTTGAATAATTACAGGTGAAGGATTATTGTATTTAAAAATAATTTATTTTCATGAGGAAATTGATCATTTCTCGTCTATTTAAAAGTCATAAAATTCTTAAAAATTTAATTGTTCATCACTTAAATTTATATTAAATATATAGCTTTATTTCGTGCTGTAAATAATTTGAATCAATGTTCTACTTATTTATTTTCTAGCTTTTAATTAGCTAGTATATGTAAGAGAATTATAAAGATAAAATCTTTATTTAAATTTTTCATTTTTATACAAACAACACACATTTGGTACAGATATTATTTTTAAAAACACAACGTAAACTCAAGCTATATGAATATTTTGCAGGTGATTAACTCTTTTGCAATAAGAATTTTAAATAAATAAATGAAATTCAATCAGACACGCACATTTAAAAAAATAATATTATTCCAACTAGAATTTCTATAAAGAAACACACAACAAATTTTATTTTATACACATTTAATGACAATTTCATTTTTTATCATAATTTTTATAATAAAATTTAAATAACAGAAATGAGTTTCATTGCCTACTTTACAAATAAAAATCCTTATCCAGCACTGTTACAAATACATTATTGAGAACTGTTAGGTACTTTTTCATTTCACGAAAAATCATTATCATCTAATGAAGTCGAAACAGGAGCTCATATTCTTTTTATCCCTGCCACAGTTCCATAACTGACAGATATACATGCAGGTTTTTCCTTTTTATTTACAGGTATACGGGATTTATCCAGGGAAAACTAGTATCCATTAAGTCGATTAATGTCACTTAAATACGAAAGCCGTCAAATATAGAACTTATGCTTTCAATTACCAATGAATCGGCAGAACTTTCAAAACAGTTAGTCTTTTATTCTTGCTCTTGAATTGAGTTATTAGATGTGTGTGTGCTATTTGGTAGAAGTATTTCGGGTTATTTCTAGTTCATAACTTAGCGATAATTTTTAAAATGTCAAATATTTAATATGAAAGCTTATTGAGTCATTTTTATTAACGATAATTGTCTAAATATTTTTTTAATTACGTCTAAAAATAATTTAATTATTATTTCAAATTCTATATTTGTAGAAAAGTATAATTTTGGCAATGTTTAAAATTTTATTTTTCTAAGGAAGTATAATTTTGGTGTTGAAATAATTCCTCCTGAACATTTTCAACTATAAAAAAAGCATTTCTAACTATAAATAACTATTTGGCAAAAATATAAAATATAAATTACTAATTAATTTTAAATTTCTAGATACTATATGATATTTATCTGCTGATCTATGTATGTAAATGTCCATTATAGAGAGAAAAATAAGGAAATTCAGGTTTCCTATTTGATTCATTTTAACTTAAGAATTTTCAAAATAATTCGTACTTTTAGAACTTTTTGACATTTTAGGAAATGTCGAAAATCTTTATCAACTATCAGCAGACAAAAAGTCTGGAAACTTTTTATGATATTCGTTGAAAAATGTGTTTTCTGCAATAATTTCAGCGATGACCAACATTTTTTTAAAATTCAGTTTTATCAAAGATATCGGTCAGTGAACTTAACTGAATGAGAATGAAAAACCTAAATATCATTTTAAAATCTAACCATTTATTTTGACATAACCCATAGCATAAAAACTAAAAATAGTTTCTTCAAAATTAGCTTTTCATCTGTTCAGTCTTTTTAAACAGACACAAGAAACTTTGTCAATGATTATTTTCTCTTTTATTCCTTTCATTTTCTTTCTTTTCTTTGTTTAAGTAAATGCTCATTCTAATTAGAAGCTTCTTGTGGAAACCTTGTCGACTGGGCAATTTCTTCTTCATCTTCTTGTTTTCCACTGTTTCAAAAATAGCATTTGATGACAATGGCTGCTATGATTACATATTTTTCAATTGCTGACAATAATAACGATTTTTTTAAGTGATATTCCTGGAAATTTCTAAACAATCAAGGTTTCTCTTTCACCGAATTTTTTTCTTCTGAAAAAAGTCTTATAATATA